>APFE030004315.1:153014-182796 GCA_000404065.3 Pinus taeda
CCTATTCAAAATTCATATCTATGCTAGGATATCGTCCTTTGTAAAATATGGTGTCCCATCTTTCAAAGAATATTTTAGATAATTTAGTCAAGTCCTCAATGAATAATTTAAATATAAAGGTAAAAAGGATAAAATAAGAAGTTTGAGAGACCCAAAATATGGTTATAAGAGATGAAACCACTACTAAAACATTTAGAGAGGAGAAAAAAGAAGGATTAGAAGCAGCTTTCTCTGCAGTAGGGAAAATTGTATCAAACATTGATGAGAAGATAGAAGGAATTTAAGAAAAGACTTCAAGACTCCATAAAGAAAAGAATAAATCCATCCCTTTGACACACTTAGTCACTCACCCTGTCCAAAATATTTATGCTCCCACAATTGACAAATTTCCTCACTGGTTTCCCAAATAATAGCTAGTGAGTCCACTAGAAGAGAGAAAACATACATTTGTAACCCATGTCCTCACAGCTAGAGAACCTTTGCCACCTCATTCATTTAGGCAACCAACACTACATATGTATATAGCAAGGGAAAAATTCCTTAAGTTCAATCTTTTGTAGATGAATATTATTCTAAATGGAATATTGAGAATCTGTTAGTAGGAAAAATCAAGCAAATGATTGATATGTTGTTTGTGTCATATATATTAATGTGCATAAAAAAAAAATAAGAAACATACGCATGCAAATCAATAATCAAATGGTTCACATGAACCTTAGCAAAATGGTGGGAAATGGAATATTCTCCTACCATGAGAGAAAAATGGAAAAGGAAATTATGAAAGATGAAGCTAGTGGCATAGTTCTAAAAGAATACAGGACTCCTCGAAAAAACATGATAGGTGCTATGACCATGCTGATACTAGAGAATTGGTTTGGGACAAAAAATAAAATAGCAGAAAAGCATTCAATCATCCTCATGAAGGCAAAGTGCAATAAAATGATACAATATGATTATTTCAACACAGAATAGACGTGGAAAATTTATGAAGTGAAAGACAACAAAAATCCACTATGGAAATAGGTATATCTTGCTTCCTTACCTAGCAAGTTTGTGGAATATCTGAAAGCACATGACATTTTAAAAAAAACGTTTGAATTATACACATGGGGAGAGATATATTTCATAGTTACTATTTATTTCTTTGGATTGTGCACAAATATGAAAATCAGTAAATTAATCCAAAAGATGTTTAGATTTCCAAATAGTAAATCTATTTGTGAAAAATATGGCCTGGCTATTGAATACCTTATCAGAAGAATTAGAATGGACAATAAAGCTTAAATAAAATTCATAATAAAAATAAAAAATCAATATATTTTTCCCAAAAATGGAAAAGGAAGTTGAGGAGAGTCCCATGGACCCACTACTATAGTCCCGAGGACATAACATTAAAAACAGAAAAAGAAAAGTTAGACAAAATTTCATTTGTTGGCTATGTGAAACACTAAGGTATACAAAAGATCTGTGCCCACAAGGAGAAGCCTTTAAATAAGGCAAAGAAAATAAATCACAAGAAAGTTATAAAAGGAAATAAAAAAGGGATCAAAGTTCTCAACAAATCTCTACCATTCATTGTAATATATGTGGCTCAAATAAGCAGAACACAAACCAATGCCCACATAGGTCGTTCCATTTTAAAAGAGAATAATTTCATATCTTAAAGGAAATATGTGTGATTATAGCATAGAAATTTCATAATTTGATATCGATTCAGAATATTTCTCTGATATTGAACAAGAAGCTTTGTTCATTACTAATGGATGTTCTTTCTTAAATCCATATGTTTGTAATTGTAACAGTGAAAGCATCACTAACAATAGTTCACAAGAATAGTTAATAAGATGACACATATGAATAATCAATACCTTCTAATAAACTATAATATTGTATGGTTCAGGTAGGAGGTTATGGAGGTTCCAAAACACTAGCACATATCAAAGCCCTGCCTGAAGGAGATTTGAAGTCAACACTCCTAGTGCCCACGTTAGAAAGCCAAATTTTGTTGATGCATGTTTTGAAAGAAGTAAGAAATCATTTTTAAGCCATAATAGAAACAAGAGGACACAACCACTTACAATAAACGATTTTGGAAAAGAAATATATAACTTGAAAATAAAAGCAGTAGAACTTAAGGAGAAAAATAGAAGTCTTAGAACAAAGTTTCCACATAGATTAATGCAATAGATAGGACCTGAAAGATCTCAAAACTTATTTCAGGGAAATTGAACAGCTACCTTGGCCTTTCAAAGATTTTATAGAAAATCCAAATATCAACATGTTTTATAGTCAACACATTGAAGGATTAAATACAATGAGGATACCTTCTATCCAACACCAAATGTACCATATCCTAAATAAGCTAAGAATCAAAGGATAGAATTTCAAATTGAAATCTTGGATAGATTCAAGCGTCGAAGTGAATATTCTTAACAAAGAAATATTTCCTAGTATTTATTGGGATCACTCAAACCATTCTTTTATGGAACTAGGGAATAAATCAATGAAAATGGATTATGAAGTTCCAAAGGTAACCCTATGTTTTGATCAGTATTGCTCGATTTGAATTTTTTACTTGGAAACATCTAAATAGCCCACATCTTAGGGACACCATTACTTGTAGCAGTAGAAACTCATGGGTCTACTAGAGAAAAATATGGGAAAGTAGGATACTTCATAACAATTCCATCTATTTTAGGGATGAAAAAAACTAGAGCTGGGACCAAGGCTGCCCTTCCATTTGTATCCACTCCACAATTTTCAACCCTAGTCTAGGTGGCATAAACTATAAAGAAATAATAGAAAAATATCCAAGGGCTTAAACAATTCAAAGCCAACTTGAAGATTGAAGAGAAGTTGCAAAAGGAAGAGATGAAATTAAAAAGCCAAGGATTACAGAAACAATTTGAAGTTCAATTTTTTTTTGAAATTGCTACTGAATTTTGGAGAAGGTGAAAGCATTTAATTGAAATCTCATACAAATAATCCTATGAAGGTAAACCATGCAAGAGCAGAGACATCCTAATAAATGTTGAATATCATGCGCTCTATCAAGAAGAAAGGGGACTCTTGGAAAAGGGACTAATCAGAGAATCCAAGAGCCCTTGGAGTTGTTATCGATTCTATGTAAATAAGCATTTAGAAGAAGTTATAAGTGTGCCTAGACTTGTCATAAATTACAAACCATTGAACTGGGTTATAAAAGATGATACATATCTTATTCCCCACAACCCTAGCATTGTAAATATGATTTCTAGAGATAAAAAAATTTCAAAATTTGACCTAAAGTCAGGGTTTTGGCAAATAGCTATCAAGGAAGAAGATAGATTCAAAATAAATTCAATGTTCATGTAAGGAATTATGACTAGAATGTGATTCCTTTTGGACTAAAACGTGCACCAACAAAATTTAAAAGGGTAATGGATAATGTGCTAAAATCGTACTTTGATTGGATCATTGTATATATAGATGATATTCTTGTTTTTTAGATTCAGTTGAACAACATTTTAAAGTATTGAGGAAATTTCTCCAAGTTATAAAAGTTGTAGGATTGGCAATCTCTAGGAAATATTAATTTTCATATTGTTCAATGTTGTATCAATTACTTTAGCCCAATTTCAAAATTAAATTACCAATTATTCTAATTGTAATTAATCTTTCCATTCATCAATAGTAATTGAATATAGACCAATAAATGCATACAATCAACACATCAACAAGAGACACCAGGGAAAAAACCCCACTAGGGGGGAAACCCTTTGAAATTATTTTTCTATTATATTATAATAAAATGTTTAGTAGAGATTACAATCAGCCCAATACAATATCATCATAAATACAACCCAATAACATTCAAAAACAAGTTTCCAATGTCATATTATATCAGAGACAACTTCTGCAGTCATCGGTCAGTTGTAGATAACTTCGGTTAATGGTCAACTTCAATCAAACTCCAAGTGACATGCATGAGTGGATGTGACAGTCACTATAGGATCCCAAACACTCCCTTTATGCCAGTGTGCCAATGACTATAGCCAAAAATTCTCTGTGACAATCCCGCGACTATAGCCCAAAAAACCTAGATCAGCTATGAGCCTCAGACACTGTAATCTCAGAGCTTTACAAACTTCTTTTCTCGACCTTGCCTCAGACCTGTTCAAACCAATAAATGAGAATATAATAAGATGCTTGGTTGGTGATGTCCAAATGAGCACTAGGTCACTTGTATTTATAGGCTTCCATGGGTGCCCAACAATGTCCATTTGACATTGATGCCAACCTATCCAAATGTGCATATGAGGGTGTATAAATTCAAAATCCAACTTCTTCTTGTCCAAATGAGGTAATATTTAGCTCGATTTTAGTTCTCTCAAAAGGAGGATTTCAATTCCATAATCATCCCCATCATATGAGTTGTCTAAGGTGGAATTTAGCCACATTTTCATATTTTAACAGTCTCCCTTAATTAGGGAGGATTCAACTATTCAAAATCAATCCATCTATCAATATGTCATCATGTCAGCTTATGTCCCATCTCTCCTCAACTCTATCTGTTGAAACATTCTCAAATGTAAAAAAGAATAATCATTGGGGAGAAAAATCTACCACCCTCTATCCATTGGGGTACTACCCAAAATCTTTGTTAGAGGGCTACTACCTGAAACCTCTGTCAGCATACTACTACTTAGAATCTCATGGGGGAGATACTGCTATGACCCCATATTGAGAAATAGGTGATGTAGGGGAGCTACTACTCAACCCATACTATTTCAAATTCATCTTATCAGCAATGACCCTTAAGAGTAATCTTGCAGAATACCTACATCATAATCCTATCTTGGACGAGATACCCGACTTACTAAGAGGTAAGTATCACACGCCTCCAATACTCCTCAACATGTTCGCCAGACATGGAGGGGCATTCCCATCAAGCCTAGCTTGTGGGTATGATGCCAAGTGGGGTATACTCTGCAAATACCAAGATAGGGTGAGTTACTACTCCAACCCTTTGGGTAACATATACAAGTGAAACCCTATTGTCCAGAGATCCCTCAATTGTAGGAGCCCTCTATCTCAATTCCTCACTTTGGGATATCAAACAGGGGGAAGAGTTAGATCAGTGTCCTTTATTATTGATGCCCCTTATCAAGAAAGGGCACATCCATTACTGCAAGCTTCTCTATGAAGAAAAACAACTTCCCTTTTAGTAAATCCTTGGTGAGAATATTCATAATCTGCTCATTTATTGATATGTGATGGAGTCAAATGACTCCTCTCTACAGCGTGTCTTGAATGAAATGATATTGAATATCGATGTGCTTGTAATTGTAATGGAATACATGACTTTATACCATATATATCCCACTCTTATTGTCATAATCTATCAATGTAGTGTCTAAGACCTGCTCAAATGTACTTCCAATGAGCTTCCTCAACCACACTGCTTCACATCTAGCCATGGTAATGGAAATATATTCAGCCTCTGCGGTACTCAAAGCTACGGACTTCTATATCTTGTTCATCTAATATATCATGAAAGATCCATGACTAAAAAAAATTCAGAAATATGTTTCATGTCGATAACATCTCGTGACCAGTCAGTATCAGTTTATCCATGAAGTCAAACATCTATGATAGAATATCTCAAACGAAGTGTGATCGTCCCTTGCAAATATCTCAAAATGTGTTTGGCAGTAGTTCAATGTGCATGGAGAGTCTTGGTCATTGATTGACTCAACGTGTTCACTACATATCATATGTCTCGACGGGTGCTCAGAAGGAACATCAAAGCCCTACTCGACTATCTATACTCAAATGGATTTTCCAAATCGGATCCTGCATCTTCTCCACATAACTTCTTGAAGTTCATCTCCATTGGTGTGGTCATGGACTTTCATTCTGTCTTTCCAAATATCTCTAATAGATTCACAACATGTTCTCCCTATGAAGGTAAATCTCTCGGAGCCTTTGCCACATCTCTAGGCCTAGAAAGTAGTGCATTAGTCCAAGGTCCTTCATCTCGAATTCAGAAGGTAGCTCCCTCTCACAATAAATTATTAAAGGCTAAATATCTATCAAGGATAGATCATTAACATATAAAACCAAAATCGGTAGCATATCTTGGACTTTCATGAAGTAGAAGTTAGGATTGACATTACTTCTTATGAATCCTAGCTTAATCAAATAACTGTCTATGTAGGCATACCATTCTCTAGGGGCGTGCTTCAAACCATAAAATGTGTTCTTCAATCTATAAACATGTGTCTTTCGATCCTCTACTTCAAATCCGTGTGGTTTCTCAACATACACTTCTTCTTGTAACATGCCATCGAGGAATGCAATCTTTACGTCCATTTGATAAAGTGTCCATCCTTGACTTGTGTCAAGGGAAACCATGAAATGAATAGGTGTATATTGAACCACAGGTGAAAATATATTGTCATAATATTGTCCTTATTTCTATGACAATCCACGATCCACAAACCTCACCCTATATTTTTCAATGCTACCATCAACTCCATGCTTGATATTGAATAAAAACATTGAATTTACCACAAATTTCCCCTTTGGTCTTGACATAACATCCTGTATGTAATTCTTCATAATTGATTAATATTCTTTAGCCATGGTATCTTTCCAAACTTTTTGTTTTACAACTTCTTTGAATGTAGAAGGTTCAACTGGAATCATAGTGCTCATGGCTGCAACATATCACTGGTACCTGCATGGCTTCTTCCTTTCTCTAAATGATCTTTGAATGAGATCTTGCTTCTCAGCACCTTGTAGAGTGTCACATATCCAAAGTGGTATCTTCCTAGTATGAGGATAACTTGGAGGAGGATCTAAGGGATCCATAGGCTCCATCGAATCATCAAAAAATATCAGTCTCAATTTCAAGCATGGAAGGACCATCCAAAATATCAATATCCTCATTCTTCTTAGGAGGAGGAGGTGAAGGAAGGTCCCTTTCTTTTCCAAGGGAGGCATCTTCATTGAATGTAACATCCCTACTAATTTCAACCTTCCTTTGTCCAGGAATATATATTCTAAATGCTTTAGAATTTTCATAATATCCAACAAACGTACATTTTATTAATGTAGCTTCCAATTTGTTCCTTTTGTCCTTTGGAACATGGAAATATATGGGACAACCAAATATGCGGAGATGACCACACCTGTAAATACTTCTTCAGGGGTCTTTTTTTGCAAAGCTTGATGAGGAACCTTGTTTTGAACATATACCATGACATGTGAAGCTTTGACCCAAAGGAAATTAGGAAAATTTTGATCATGGAGCATTAATCGGGTAACTTCTACAATAGACCTCAGCTAGACCATTTTGTTTGGGAGTATATAGCATAATTGTTTCCTTCTTGATACCTTACTTCTTGCAAAATTCAATGAACTCATTTGACATGTATTCTCCACCATTATTGGACCTCAATATTTTGATCTTCTTCCCTATTTTATTTTCAACCAATGCTTTGAACTCGTTGAATGTTTTGAAGGCTTCATCCTTATGCTTCAAATAGTATATCCATGTATTCTTCAAAATATCATCAATGAATGTGATGTAGTAGAGATAACCACTAATAGAGTGCATGGGTAATGTACCACATATGTTAGAATGAATGAGATGGTGGATGTTAGTGGTGTTGTTCTTGCTACAGGGGAATGGTCCCCTTATCATCTTTCCGCTAGCACATTCTATAAATATTCCATCACGTTGAGATTGAACCTTTGGAATCCATAAGACCAATTTCCCCAATTTTGGAAGACCATCATAATGTAGATGAGCCAACCTACGGTGCCATAACTTACTTATATGGTTAGTATTATGAACCGATGATATTAATGTTCTTCTAATGACCTAGTAGATTCCTTCATATTTCGATCCCAATGTGAATACATTTTTCATAGGTCATCCAATAGGCTAAGAAATAAGTTTTCCTTTGATGAAGGAAACCCTCATCTCTTTGTCTTCCAAAGAGGCTATGATACCAAATTCTTCTTCAACCGAGGAACATACATCACATCATGTACCAGTATATATTCCCCATAATTTAAATGAGATTTGAATGACACAAAACCTTTAACGAGATGAGTGGAGTTGTCTCCAGGAACGATTTTCAAATTTGACCCCCTATCTATGAAATTAGAGAGAACTTCTTGATAATTGGACAAGTGATGCATGACCCCACAATTAACCGACCAACTATCCCATGAATCCAAAGGAGATGAACTAGTAAGGGTAGAAATAAGAATATATTTAGATTGATTTGCAGCATTACATTCATACCTAGAGAATTTTGACTTCTTTTGAGGACAATGATCTTCTTCATGGTCACTTGGAGCATCTATTATTCTTCTTTCATATTTTACATAGTGGTCATTTCTTCAATCATCTCTTCTTCTTTGATCATTGAACCTATTGTTGTTGCTTCTCGTATTTTAACGTGGTCAATTTTTCTTCTCATGGGACTCTTGATCCTAGTGGTCCTTCTTATGACAATTTTTACATTCGATGTTCACATATTCCTTTATTTACTTGGATTTCAAGGAGGAGGATTTCTTGATGGACCTCCTTTCCATTTCTTCTTCTTTTTACCATGAGTGACGAATGCATCAGGCTTGCCATCATCATTATTTCAAATCCTTCCTCTTGATATCATCCTTGAGTCTTCTTGAGTGAGCTTTCCAACAATTTCATGAAGTGACGGGAGGGAATTGTTATTACTTATGACAGTGACGAAGGTTTCCAAAATAGGAGTGTTATTGACATATTTGGGCATTGCAACCACAATCACATATGTTAATAAACCAAGGTCTCTTTAACCCATAAAAGTGTTGTTTCATACACTAAAGGATCATGGTCAACTGATAACCTCATTTTCCAGAAGTTCCACCTGAAACAATACTCAAAACTAGCCAAAACTAGACCATACTGACTGCTTTATGGTCAAGGTGCAATGCATACTGGCTGCTACACTAGCCAGGTGTGATGCATGCTGGAAGACCCTTGTGTGCAATGGGATGAGCGAGAAGAGACTAATGGCACAGACAGTTTGCTAAGTGAATACTCATGGAATCTTCTAGAAACTTCTCCTATGACACTTGCCTCTCTGAATTCACCTAGGGATGAGTAAGAGGTCAAAGAAATCTCCAAGTTGAACCAAGAACTATCAATGGAATCGAACTAATCAAATACCCAGAGCTGACTCACCCCCTTAAAGACATCTATATGGATCCCTCAGCTGAGAGATCTAGAGGCTAAAATTTTGTAAATTCTAAGGAAGTGTTGTTGGTTTCTCTTTGAGACATTGTATTTTTGGGTGATCTTGTTTTTCATGAGGTGAAGAGGGCTTTCACGCTGGGAGGATGATTCTGGACCAAACAGATGGGTGGTAATCCTCTCTTCTACTATTAATAAAGTTATTTGAGTTTTCCTCCATATAATCATGTATTTGTGAATCTTGTTTATTGGTGAATGCAATTGTATGGTCAATGTATTTCTGATTTTGCATTGTTTATGGTATTATAGATCTCTATGCTTTTATGGTGTTTTATTGTTTTGCCTCTATAGGTATTGTCTAAAGTAGGACAAGTAGGAAAGGAGTGGCAAGCTATATCTAGGGAGAGAGGAAACAAGAAAGGGGCCAAGCGAAAGATTCAGGTTGGTACTCTTTTCTTCTCTTTAATCTATCATACATAAAGGAAATCACAAGTTACTTTGATTGTTTGTTTCTAAGGTAGCTACCTGTCTTAGTGAGACTAGCAGATTGAAAAGACACTAGTTTTCCCAGAAACAAAATGGTGACTCCACTGGGGAGTGATTAGTTTGTTTTGTTGTTATTGTTGTTTGATTTATAAAATACAGACATAACCTGAAGTTAAGCCAGCTAACCTTCAAACTGCTCTTGCTATGCAAGTGCAAAGTAGATCAGCACTGCTTTAGTCAATCTCCAGGTTGGTTTGTGAACTAAACATCTGACTTGCGAATATTCTAAGTGCCCTAGTGGTAACTCAATAACGTCCTAAGATCATACCCCTGTACTTTTTTTTACTGTCTATCATAGCTTAGCTGAAATTACTGAAATTAGCTGCAAATTTTGAGCACAAACCAAACTCACTTTCATTCCCTGGCCCTTCACGCTGTCTGTAATTGGTAGCCTGTATGCATCGCACCTCTCATGTGTTGCAGGTGAGATGCATCCTTGTTTCCCTTAAGGACAGGTGCGATGATTGAATGATACTATTTTCCTCCTTGGAATTTGGTTTTTTCTCCTTTTTTGCGTTATTCAGTAGTTTTGCTACTTGTGATTAGTATCTCATTGTTGAAGCCTTCTTCCTTTACATTATTTAGCCTCTGTTTCTCAGGATTTGTGAATGTTTTTTATGAATTTTTCATCATTTATAGTCCTCCTTTGTCAAGAGTGGCTTAATCAAACAGTCACCTTTTGATTCAAAAGTATCATAACTGTCGTTTTGAGTCAAGAAGAAGCGTTTCATAAAGTCTTCCTCTTCTAGATAGTTGATTGTACTTTTGTCATTGCATTTGATTTGAATTGTAAATATTTGAAGTGTCTAAAGTAGTTTTCCGTTCGAAATCGAAAGTTTCATTTTAGTCTTCTCTTCATTTTGAAAAGAAATTGTTGAATTGTCACTTTGAAGAAAATAGTTCAGATCTGTACTTAGTTTTCCTTTTTGCATTCTCACATTAAGGAAATGGAAAAAAAATACATGCATGTGCATTTTCATTTAGACTGCATGCAGAAAATGATTTAGGAAAAGTACATTTAGTGTGTGCTCTTTGCTCTTTGTTGAAAGAATCATACTTTTATTTCTTAGTAGCTCGGATGTTCATTGCTAAAGGAAAACAAATGAATGTTTATCATTTTAGATTGCATATTTACGAATTTTGCATCTACATCACGTGGTGAACCTTGAAAGACAAACCTCTAAGAAAGATTAACTCTAAAATAAACCTCAACGAACATAAAAATGCTTTGGAACCTAACACAACACATATATAAGTCTAGGCTAGAGACGTGTTCTCGCATCGTAAACCCTGGTAACTATCATTTTCATTGAAGGTTGGGTGATTCCTCCTCTTTGATATGGAAAGTGCTAATACGGACTTGTGCTCCTCATACCATCAAGTATATATTGGGATACCACAATAGGCTAATATCCTTTATCCTTAGGAAGCCGTTTCTATCGCCTTATCAATCATAATGCACTGAACACAACATTTGGGAAGATTGACTGCCATACATAAAGTCCTTGGTAATTTCTCTTTAATTTACCACCAAGGTGTATATTGCAATTTTACGATTGGTTTGGTAATCCCTCTGTTTAGATTTCTAGAGTAGTCACTTTCATTCCTTTTAAACTCCCTAAAAGAAAATGTCCATCTAAGCACTTATCACTTCAGGCTCATTAAATATCGAAGGTGACTAGAGTCACCTTTAGCTTTTTCTCGACTCTTAAAAATTGAAAAAGAAAGTTGTGTCAAAGCTTCATAAAATTTATTTAATTCGGAATAACATCCATGTTCCTTCATTGATCTTAGGTTGAGGTGATGGAGTTCACCAATCAAGGAATTCCTCTTGGGGGGAATCCTAGTCCTTTCTCTTCTTGACGAGATATTGGTGCTCCATACATGGCTACATTTTCCCTTCCAGCAATCACAATTGGCCTGCCAGTATGGCTATTCTCAACCCCTGTCATTCAAAACACTGTAATTCCTTAGCAATCGAATCAACAACTAGATGATATTGAAGTTGTCCCTTCCCCTTCTACTTCATTTTCTTCTCCCTCTCCTTCTTCCTCTTCGCTTGGTGAAACTAGTGATACTAAAAACCAAGTAACTGAGAAGAAGAAGAAAGGGAAGGAGAAGAAGAAAAAGAAGTCAGTCAAGCAAGGGGGCAACCATGCATTATCCAGCAAAAGTCCGCACACTGAAACTTACAAACCAAAATCCCCATGCATAATATGCAAATGTAACCACTTTCATCGAGATTGTCCTTGCATTCCACAGATCTTCAGAGAATAGTCTCCCTGTTTGCACCATATGGTGTCATCAACCTCTGTCGATCATGTTGACAACACACCATCAACTAGTGAAAATGAAGTCAATGGACAAAAAGGAAAGTCCAGATTTCCTTGTAGGTTTTGTGAAGGCAATCATGCCCTTCAACATTGTCCTTTTCTGGATGAAGCCAAAAGTGCCTTGGATAACCGTCCTGCTTCACCGTAGTGACTTCCACTCGGATACAAGAAACTCTTGCCACGTCCATTTCTAGTTGAAAATCCAACTGACATAAATCAATTGTCGGTCTAATTTCATACCATTGAAAGTAAACCTTCTGAGTCCATACCGGACCCAAGTCAATAGGTCAAGATGGCAGTCGACCCAGTTTTTCCTTCAAAAGGTCTACCTTCAGATGATATAATTTCCAAAGAGAATGAGAACGACACCATTCAAATTCTTTCGTTAATACAGAGTCTGATTAACATGGGGGAAATCTGCCTGTTCCTTTACAATAGGAAGAAAGTTCCCTAGTTCAGGAGGTTTATCCAACCGTTTATCTGGTACCTCCTTCGAATAGTCTAGTTGTTTCCTTTGATTGGAATCAACTAGCAAGACCCTGCCTTCCATCTAGCATACCATTCTAGATCATAGTACAAGTGTAAAAAATGATCATGTTTGGCACCATCATAGATGACGGGGCTTCAGTGAGTATCCTCTCCTCAACTGCTTGGAAAGCACTTGGTTCACCATCGCTTCTACCTGAGAATCAAAATTTCTCAGGCTTTAACAAAGGAACCAGTTGACCGTTAGGGATCCTTCCGAAGTTACCCATAACTTTGAAAGGGCAAACCGTTCACTTGAACGTGATGGTAGCCTAAGGTCCATTAGATTAAAATCTACTCCTTGGGTGTGACTATGTTTATAGCATGGAAGCTATCATTTCCACAATCTTCTGAGTGATGTGTTTCCCGCATGAAGGCAGAATGGTACAGCTTATCAACCAACTTTCATTTCCTGGTTCAAACATAGGTACTATTCAAACATCATCCCTAAATGGTATTTTCGTGTTAAGAATGTCTCTTCAACCTTCATTTCATCCACCTAATTACCATGGGTAGTTTAGTGAATGTAATGAAGTCTAGGGGCCATGCACCCTAGTCTGCTTCGATAGACGAACTGAGCTGAAAAGATAGATTTCCTTGTAGGTTATATGATTTGTCTGAAACATCATTTCCTTGTAGGATTTGGGATTGGTCTAAAACATTTATCTCCTCGAAGGTTATGTGATTGGAAGTTCTGACCCACACCATTCATCTTTCTCTGTGTTATGGAAAAAGCCAAGGAAATGTTTTATCCACTCTACGGACGAAACAATCTTGCTTAAATGCAAGGACTTCCATATGGTAACCTAGAAACTCTACTTTTCTTTATACTTGGGGGCATGCAACCCTTTTTATTCAAGCAAAAGATGTCCAATTAGATTAGCTTTGTAGTAGTTTTAGCTTAGTTGTTTGGCTCAACTTCTTAGGTTAGGTGAATGGTTTGATCCACAATTCACCTTTGTCGGTGACATGTAGACAAAGCAAAGGAAGGATTTTTCCTCAGTCGAGAAGAAAAACATCCTACCTAACCTTAGTAGTTGCTTAGCTTTTAGTGTAGTTAGTTGTGTAGTTTGGTTGTTTCTAGCCTAAATGAAAAGGCAATGAGCAAAGTTTTGCATGGTACAAGCTCATTAAAAAATGGACCTACTAACAAGAGACATCTTTAAACGACTGGCAAGAGCAATGTTTCCGCAAAGTTCAAGCTCGTTAAAAAATAAACCTAGCACTGAGCACATGTTGGCACAAGGTTCAAGCTCATTAAAAAATAAGCCCGCCTTCAATAAACAACCTTTGTGATTGCCATGTTATCAACCTTTTGAGCCTTGGTTGTGTTCTTCCATTGCCTCCATTCTTTTGGTCGATCATACGCTTCCACTTGATTGTTTAACCTTTTGAGGAATAGCTACAACAAGTGATTCTATTAGCCACCCTTTTCACTGCCACATTTTGAGAAGTCCTAAACTTACTTGGAACCAGCTGCTACCCGAAAACATCAGTTGTTCCTCAAAAACAAGTTTCTTTTAATCTCTTTTTACACTCGTTAAATATGAAAATATTATCGAGCTATTGGCCTTTCCAGCTCGTCAAATTAAAGAAAAGCACCATCCCTCCTGTACATTTTAATCTTTTAGAACCTGAGGGATTATCAAACAAAAGGATCAAGCGGTTGTCTTTTTCATCTCGATAAAACGATAAAAAAGTCATGCCCTTTGTATTAGTTTATACTTTTTCGAACTTAAGGGATTACGCTACGAATAAGGACTGCTGGAGTTTCCTTTTCATCCCTTTTAAAACTCTCTAAACATGAAAAGGACTAAGTTATCTTCGTTGTTAAACTTGTTAAAACAATAGCGACGAACTTTTCCACCGAGAAAAGAATGAGTTTCACTATCGCTAGGCTCACTAAAACATAGCGATAGGTTTGCCCAAAGGGAAAATTATAGAACAAGCATATGTTATCCTCCTCAAGCTTGAAAAAAATAAAGAGGTACTGGTTAGAATTGATTGTGGAAGAAAAGGGAAGAAAACTTGAAGAACTTTATTGGTAGCAGGGCTCTCTTGAACATGACACTTTCACTCCATCACCATGATTGAGTCGAGTTGGGTTATTCTGTTCACCGGTCATATCACCATTAGTCCTTCGTACCATCCATATTTTGGGGTTAATGCTACCAATCCATTTCAATGTCGCCGATATGTTCAAGGGAAGCCATTCAAAGAATTTACAACCTAGTTAATGCCTCATCCATTACAATACCTTCACTCTCCATTTTTCATGACCACCATTCCTGAACCTTGTATCATTAGATTGTTTTCACCTCTAGAAAATCATTGGCTTTGTTTTGTGTGGTAGATGTGGGATACATCAAGGCCCTCCTACGATGAGTCACTTCTTTTCAACATCAGCACATTATCCAAGAAGTTGACTTAGAAACAACCCTTTGAGTACTTTGAAACTTGCATGACTCAGTGGAAAGTTTCTCACTTCTGGTGATAGGTTTACATCAATGGCCTTCGACCGAAAGATTTTACGTGGTGTTAGACATCGAATCATATATTCACACCATGTGAATTTTACTATAGTACCTTGAGGGTCATTATCATTATCGATGATTCCTCTCGTGCTTGTTAACATCTTACATCATTGGCTGGTAATCAAGTGATGTCTTTCCATGTTCAACTTCAGAACATCTTTTCACATGGATCGACTTGTACATCTGGTGAAGATTGAACGAGTTTGAAGACCCCGAATCTAGTCTCATCCATCTGAGCTCTAATATATTCAAGGAAATAAAGACATCAAATGTACACAGAAGTTGCACAGATGATCATCCGAGCTAAGGGATGATGACTCTACATATAAAGAATCACGAGTATACAACTGGAGACGGTTATCTATTCCATGTATATGAAAATGAATTTATAAAAGTTGAGCATGGGAATGCCTACCTCAGCTAGATCATGAAAATAATATGATGATGATGTATTGTATTGTATCATATTACAGGTCACCTTCCAATTCGAAAACCTTGGATCCTCATGATAAAGCATTTCACCGGACATCAGAATATTTACGACCTCATGCTTTAGGGGGAAACTATTATAGACATATTTGGCACTGAAACCCCAATCATATATGTCGATAAACCAAGGGATATTTAACCCCTAATAATGTTGCTTCATACCCTAAAGGATCATGGTCAACTAATTACACCATTTCCTAGAAGTTCCACCTGAAAAACTACTCAGAGCTGGCCAAAACGGGACCATACTTACTGCTCCATGGTCAACGTCTGATGCATACTAGCTGCTACACTAGCTAGGTGCGGGGTACAATGAGTGAGAAGAGACAAATGGAAGAGAAAGTTTGCTAAGTGATGCTCATGGAATCTTCTAGAAACTTCTCCTATGACACTTGCCTCTCTGAATTCACCTAGGGATGAGTAAGAGATCAAAGAAATCTCCAATTGGAACCAAGAACTATTAATGGAATGACACTTATCAAAAACCTAGAGTTGACTCACCCCCTTTCCAGACATCTATATATGGATCCCTCATTTGAGAGATCTAGAGGCTACAATTTTGTAATTTGTAAGGAAGCGATGTTTGTTTCTCTTTGAGACATTGTATTGTTGCGTGATATTGCTTTTCGCGAGGTGAAGAGGGCTTTCATGCTGGGAGGATGATGCTGGATCAGACAGCTCAGTTGTAATCCTCTCTTCTACTATTAATAAAGTTATTTGAGTTTTCCTCCATATAATCATATATTTGTGAATCTCGTTTATTTGTGAATATAATTGTATGGTCAATGTATTTCTAATTATGTATTGTTTATGGTATTATATATCTCTATGCTTTGATGGTGTTTTGTTGCTTTGCCTCTATAGGTATTCTCTAAAGCAGGAAAGGTAGCAAAGGAGTGGAAAGCTCTATCTAGGGAGAGAGAAAACAAGAAAGGAGCCAAGTGAAAGATTCAGTTTGGTACTCTTTTCTTCTCTCTAATCTATCATACATAAAGGAAATCACAAGTTACTTTGATTATCTGTTTCTAAGATAGCTACCCATCTTAGTGGGACTAGCAGATCGAAAAGACACTAGTTTTCCTGGAAACAAGGAGGGAGACCTCTTAGAGTCACAATAACCAATTCCCCATTAGAAATATATTCTCCAACTCTTTTCAATTGATCTTTAAGATGATATATCCTCATTATGTAATATTGCACAAACTCTCCTTTATTCATCTTGGTGTCTTTAAGTTGCTCTTTCAAGGAGATGATTTCATTCAGATTGTTGACTTCATAGATTCTAGATGTCTTATCATACATGTCTTTAGACATTCTCATATGCAAGTAAATTATCTTGTAAAACATAAGATATAATTTTATTTTTTTTGAACTCACCCTTATTATTCTTATTTTTTACAACAGCAAAACTATTCTCTGCAGGCTCAGGTACTTTTCCTTGAATGTAGAAAAAAACATCATTGTTATCAGCTATGATCTATAACCTAAATTTCCATGTAGAAAAATTTGATGAGTCACCCAAATTATCATCACTCTTGAAGAAGGAGGTCATCTTGAATTTGATTATATCACCACTTTCAACTTTCCAAAGATGATTTCTTCAAATCTAGTCTCCTTTCGGGCTTGTCCTTCACCTTAGCTTTGATACCATGTTAATTATTAGATTGTTCTATGTTGTATCAATTACTTTAGCCAATTCCAAGCTTCAATTAGCACTGTTTGCAATTACAATTAGTCTTTCAGTTCATAAATAGTAAGTGAAGATAGAACAATAAATTCAATGACAGAGGACACAATCAACACATCAACAAGAGACACCAAATTTGGTTAAAGACGAGGGAAAAAAAACCCACTAGAGGGAAAACCCTTTGAAATTATTCTTCTATTAGATTGTGATAAAATGTTCAGTAGAGAGTACAATGAGCCCAACACAATATCATAAAAAATAAAACACAATAACATTCAAAAAAAAATTCTAGTGTCATATTATATTAGAGACAACTTCTCTAGTCTTTGGTCAGCTATAGATAACTTCAGTTAATGGTCAACTTCAGTCAAACTCGTAGTCACATGCATGAGGGGTTGTGAGAGGAACTATAAGATCTTTGCCTCTCCCTTAATGAATATGTGCCAACAAATATACCCATAAATGCTTTGTGGCAAGCCTACGAATATAGCTCATAAACATTAGATCATCTTTCAGCCTCAAACCTTGTAATTACAGACCCTTGCAAACATCTTTTTTCGACCTTGCCTTAGACCTGTCTAAACCAATCAATGAGAAAAGAAGAAGATGCTTGGTTGGTGATGTCCAAATGAGCTCTAGGTCAATTATATTTATAGGCTTCCATGGGTGTCCAACAATGTCCATTTGATGTTGAGGCCAACCTATCGAAATATGTATATGAGGGTGCATAAATTCAAAATCCAACTTCTACTTGTCAAAATTAGGTGATATTTAGGTTGATTTTTCTCCTCTAGGAAAGACGAATTCAATTCTATTAACATCTCCATCATATGAGTTTTGCAAGTTGGAATTTGACGATAGTTGCATATTTTAATAGGAAAAAGGTGGAGTTATTTAAAGCCTCAATCAATTTTCTGGGAAACAACATGTAATGGCTAGATAGCCTTACAACAACATGCAATGGAATTTACTGATAAGTTTCCAAATAAAATAATAGACAAAAACCAAATTGAGAGGTTGCTGGGAAGCCTAAATTATGTAATACATTTCTATAAAGACTGTGTCCAAGATAAGAATATACTAAATGAAAGGTTGTCAAAAAATCCTCTAATTTGGTCTTAAGCTCACACAATGGTTTAAAGAAATATCAAATATAAGGTGTGAAATCCCCCCATACTCTATGTTGCAGATGATGAAATTACCAAAAATGTCAAATATGATGCTAATGAAGCAAAATGGGGAACAATCCTCAAACAAGTAAGATATGATGGTTAGAAGAATAAAGAAGAAATTATTTATTTTTATTTAGGAACATGATAGTAAGGAGTGCAAATTTATGAAACTATTGACAAAGAGATCAAAGCTTCTCTAAATGCAGTTAATAAATTTGAAATCTTCCTCATAAGTAAAAGATAAATCTTAAGAACATATACTTTAACTATGAAAAATGTCCTCACCAAAGAGATTAAAAAAGGAACTAAAGAAAATTGTTCTAGATGGCCAGCTCTTTTTTCAAACTTTGATTTTGATATTGAGCACATAGAGTGTAGCGAGAATTGTATCCCAAAATTTCTCAGCTGAGAAAGCTTGCAGAAAATCTAAGGGAGCATGATAAAAAATGGTTTAAAATCAAGTGAGCATGGAAAAAATTTAAAGTCAAGCCAGCGTGTGAAAAACTCAATATCAACTGAGCCTGGAAAAAATTCAAAAGCAGGTGAGCATGGTAATAAATCAAATGGGCATGAATCTAAATACCATTGTATGGTCATTGTCACAGAATGGAATAATAACTAAGAACATTTCAAATAAATTCCTGACAACGTGTCCTCAAAAACATATAAAGAAGAGTGGAAACCCACTTGGCATCTTAGGAGTACGCAAGTCCTAGATATGAGTCTCCAACCTATTACAACGCGAACCCATATTCTACTATAAGTGTGTGCTAGGGAAACCTCAACTATTGTAGTTCCTAACATGGTATACTAACAAGCAGTTAGAAAAGATATGCGGGAAAAAGAAGATTTAACATAAAAATTCCATGATATTAACATTTTTTAGCAAGAATACAATATTAGTAGAGGCCTAGTACATAAATATATTAGTCTGAATAGCTCCAGGATTCTTTGTCAATGGCCAAGTAATGATCTTCTAAAATTTTCCAGTCATGTGCAATTTTAATTGGTATCAATTCCTCTTAATTGTTGCAAATGATGCATTGGCAAGAAGAGTGTTTTAGTGAGCAACCATAAGGTGTCCTAAAATAGAGGCTTTCAAAGAATAGGAGATATGCTTTTCAGGGGGAGAATATCATATATGTCAAATTCCTATAGTAGAAAAACCAACTACAAGAATACACAAGGACATATTTAGCTAATGAATGATTATTTTACGTGTCTTTATTCAAAATGTTTTAGTTAAGTTTGAATGGTATATTTCAACTGTCCCATCATTAAGATAAAAACCCTTGAAGAGAATATTGTAGAGAAGAATGGACATCTGCAACATGATGCTTTGTCAGTGATTGAAATAGGAGAAGAAGAAACTTGTAGTCCATTGCCATTACTATCAAAGGGGGAGAATAAGTTGTGATGGCTTAGGTATAAGAGAGAAATCTAGTGGTTCCTCAATCAAGGAGAAGTGTGAAAGAAGTAAGATAATTGGTTATCAATTCAAATTAGTGATGATGTGTTTCCATCAATTCCAGAAGGGGATATTGTTGGACAATTTACATTGTCAGGATTCCTAGTTGCATCTTGTGTGTTGGAATTGATTTCCACTAGGTTACCATTGATATTGGTAGTAGCAAATGTGTTTTCATTTCTATTCACTTGGCTAGCTGTAATGGAAATTCAAATATTTCTGGTGTGAATGGTATGTTAAGCTCAAGAGGGCTCACAGGGTTGTTGAAGTCTCTTGTAGAGAATCATCATAGTAGTAGGCTTATTGGAGAAGCCATCATATGATGACTATAATAGTTGGGAGTCACAAGGTTTGAAGAAATTTATTCATCAAGAGATAAACTTAGATGATCTTAGAAGTGGAATAGTTGTACAGTTCTCAAGAAGATCTTTCCAACATTATGTGCAAGTCCAAAAATGGTCTCCTGGATCAAGATTTATCGCTAGTCAAAGTTCATGTACTCTGAAATGTCAAATGTTGATCCAAACATGGTGGAAGGCCTTAGCAACCATTAAATATGGCACAAGGATAAAGCTAGTGGAGGTTTGGTAGGAACTGGCAGTTTAAACAATAGGCATGTTTACTGGTGGATTAGGTGCCACAGATCCCACCAACACATCAAACATAATTGTGATAGAGGTGGTTGATCAATAGATAAAAATGCAGAGGGGTGACAAAATGTGTAACATTGCCACATTAAAATTTTATGTAATAAAATTTATTAAAATAAAAACAAGACCAAGTTCATTTGACACGTATTCCAAGCTAAATGATGGGAAAATCACTATTATAGTAGGATTAATTTTTGGTTTAATAATGGCTAAGGAAATTGGCAAATTAAAAAAAAGAATTAAAAGAGAGAAGGAAGGTGAAGAGACACAAATTTGCATGAGAGGGAAATTAGAGGGAAAATTAAGGAAAATGAA
The DNA here is from genome assembly GCA_000404065.3 of Pinus taeda. Classification (NCBI taxonomy): domain Eukaryota; kingdom Viridiplantae; phylum Streptophyta; class Pinopsida; order Pinales; family Pinaceae; genus Pinus; species Pinus taeda. The sequence goes on from APFE030004315.1 coordinate 173,966, forward strand.
GAAAATACAAGACTCAATAATAAAAAGGCTTATGAGTACTAGTTCACAACTTTTTTTTAGTTGTAGTTTTGTCTCTCATTCAGTATTGCACACTTAGAGCAATCTTGGAGCACTCTAGCATTGGAGAAACGAAATCAAAAGAAGGACAACGAAAGCAAAGGGAAGACAAGGAAATCAAAGGACATGAAAAGACAAGGAAAGAAATTTGGATTAAGTAACTGTAATATTAGGAGAATTTTGTAGATTTTATAGCTACAAATTAAATTAATTAAAATGAAAGCATTGATTTTATATATAAATACAATAAATTAATATTACTCTTCATAATTCATATGTTATTTATTTAGCCACCACTCATTAGACACCAATTTATGATGAAAATTTATACCCTTTAAATTTGTTACCTAAAGTCAGATTATTGTGTTATAATTTTTAATTTATTTTATGTTATTAATTTTATACTTCAAAATTTATCATACTTATTATTAATATTTTTACAAATAATTATATAAATTAAAAAATAATACAAATTAATTTGTATTCAATATTTATTTATTTTTGAAATTAATTTATATAATATTAATATATATTTATAATATTATTTTATATTAATCAGTGTAATAATAAAAATATTTCCTCCTATGTTATTCATATATATTTATTTATTTTAAAATTAATTATTCATATTAATAATATTTATAATTATTGTTTTTTTATTCAATCACTGTAATAATAAAAATTTTCCTTCTAATGTTATTCACTATATATATTTTTATAAGCTATGTATTTTATATTCTTCATTGACTCAAAATATGGAGAAATACACCATAGTCATTGTCCATTCATACTCAATAAGTTGTTTTTTGGCTAAATGTTTATAGTCAAACATGCTTTACATTATTTAAACTATAGGAAGTTATCCTAATTCTATCTGCAAAACATTCTCGCCTTTACATAGAGAAATAAAAAATTACAAAACACCCTAAACTGGTATTTGTAAATATGTAATCATTTATATAGCATACAATATTTTCAATATTCAATATATACACATTTTACTAAATACCAACATTATGTCAATTTTTTCTAGAATTTAAACATCCACTACAAATTGCTCCATTTTAGGGGGATAGTTTCTCTTTCACAAGGATAAATATAACTAGCAATAAATAATTGTAATTATTGCTAAAAGACTTAATTTGAGCAATATTTAACTATTGTTGAAACCAATTGTCTTATCATTTTAACAATATATTCTTTAAAGATAACTTAAATTTGAACTTTGATCTTCTATAACATCTTTTTAAGTTGTATTTAATTGTAGCTATAAAAAATTCATAACACTTTTCTCAAATCTAATTGTGATAAAATATCTGATTTTATAGTAACTACTAAATATTTTGATTTTATGACACTCTGTTTACTTTATGTTTTATATATTCATCATTTAGATAGATGTTTTAGGTTATCATTTAATGTAACCTTTTTATATCATGTGCATATTATAATTTATCCCATATTCATTATTCGTATTTATATTCAAGGCGGTTATCCCCAAAATTTATTATTTTTATTAAATTTGAATAATTTAAGATTTCTTAAAAATAACTAATATATATGTTTTAATAATGTCATGTTATTTTAAAAAAAATAATCATATGAAGAGAATGTCAATATTGTATGTTGAGAAAGTTAATATCTTTTTTAGTATTATAATGCCTTTAGTTTCACTGTAATTTACACTAATAAGTGAATGAATTCTAGATTAGTTAATTACCTAACTTTCTTGATTGATGTGATTTGAATAGATTGATGTTTGGTAATTCTTTGGATTATATAATCATTTAATAATTCTTCCTGTCATAAATATATATGAATCATGAACATATTAAGAGTTACTTGACACAATTTGATTAGGTGTATGAACATGTGTATTGCTTTTATGGTGAATACATATGATTTGTACTATTAAGGTAATCTACTTATACAAATGCATGCATAATCCTTCAAGTGCATTTGAAGAACCACATGGATATGTAATGAAAAATGAATTAAGTTACAAACATAAGTTAGGCATAGGACATTATCTATCAATTTGAATATGGTTTTGTGAACATGCTAATATGATTTAAACTTATTGGGAAAATGAGCTATTTGATGTGTATATATAAATTATTGTAAATATATAAATAAACATTGCTAACTATTTATAGAAATGTGTAAATGTTGTAAAGAAATGTTGATACATGGTAGAAAAATTACACATTTCCATGAAGGTAGATCATATGATGAAACTCAAAAATTATTATGGAGGGAAATGGTATAGCTACATTAAATAGCATTGCCTCAATGACCACGAATCTCTCACCATGAGTAGATGGAATGTAGATAACATAATTCCCTTCCTACAATGAAAATGTCTAATTGAACTGATGATCATAACCTCACCGTTGGTACTGATTATATTCGTCACATAGTAATATTGATATAGATTCTATATTTTAGGAAGTATTGGTACTGATTATATTGGTCTCAATATTGTGTCATATTGATTCAATATTTTAAGAAAGATATATTTTCTGTGAATCCAATTTAAAATTAGATTATGAATAAGTAAATTCCTTAAAGTAGTATTTATATGCTGATAATTACATGCATTTTCATAAGAGTAGGCATCCCGGGTTAAAATATATTTTATTTCTATGTGAAATTTGGAATGGAGGTTATACATTAACAATATGTATGAGCATAAATTTAATAGAATGTCTTACTTTCTTTTTTAAATGAAATAACAAGTGAAAAAATCATGAAAGTTAGAAAAGATAATAGCAAACACTGAAAATTGGAACAATTGTTGAGAGAGGAAATAATAATATACATTTTTAGAAATCAGTATTATTTATGGAAGAGACATATGGATGAATGAATAATAAGTAGATTGGTGAATAATAATTAGAATTTGCAAGTGGATATGTTTTATTTTGTACAAATAATGTAAAAAGCAGGATAGAAGCTCTATACATAATCTAGATTAAATTAAAAATTAAAAAATAAATAAAATATTAATTTAGAATTTTCAAAGTAAATGATAAAACTTTTTATCTTAATATATGAAATCTGATTAGTTTTATTTTGAATAGATTTTCATTTCTTTTAACTATATAATTATTTTAAAAAAATTGAGGCCAAATCATTTAATTATATTAATTTAAACATATTATAATAAATTTAATAACTTTAAACAGATAAGCTTCGAGCCTCTTCCATTCACTCTCCATTCAATAAATAGATAAAGAAGACACTAAACCGCTAGCATAGAAACCTATCTTACCTTACAGAACAAAAAAATCATCCAACACGAATTACACTCGTGTTTATAAGATAACTAAATTAAAACGAAGTTGATGATGAAGAATCCTCACTCCCTGTTATTGTATCTCGATGGTAACTTTTATTATTACATGAGACAAGCGTGGAAAGCGAACGATACCTAAAAGTAGTTTTCAATAATTAATAATTTTTGGAAAATTTATTGAACCGTTGGAGGATTAAAAGTCAAAAGATCCAAGTTTGATGTATTCACATGCAAATTACGAGCGAACAGTAAACCATCAAACGATCATCACGTAACATATTTCTAATGATGTAATGCTATGAGATGAGAGATGCTAGGGTTTGAAAACAGCTCATGTCACTGTGAAAACGTGGGCAATAGTTTCGATTGCATTCCTCGGTTGTGCTTCGTGTTGATTAGTGTTTTTCATGAAATTTTAATAGAAAAGGTAACTTTTATTAATCAAAGTTTTCTATTGAGCTTAAAATTAAAAAATTAATAAAATATTTCAATTCGATAAAAAAAAACATTTACAACATTAATTGTATATAATATAAGTATATTTAGCTTCAGCTTCAATGGTTTGTAAACCATAATGGCCCATTTATAACTTTTAAGAAATAGTTGTAATTTGACTTACACAATCTTAATAACTAGGATACTTTTAAGAAATAGCTGTATCTTGAGTTACATAATTCTAATAACTAGGATATTTATGAGATAGTATGAATATAATCTATGCTAAATAGTGTTAATTTTTTAATGTACAATTGAAAACTATTTATATAAATTTTCTTTTAAAATATTTAAATTATTTTTTTAAATAAAACATGTAATTCTTTTAATGGAATTTATGAATAAATAAGTACTATATAGAGTTTAAATATAATTAAAGTAAAGTATAAATACTAAATTCAAACTAGTACTAAGATTTAGAATCTAATTAATTGATTTAAAATATGGAGGAATACACTATAGTCATTGTCCATTCATATTCATTAAGTTTTTTTTACGTAAATGTTTATAGTCAAATATGCTTTACATTTTTTAAGCTTTAGGAAGTTATCCTATTTCTTTATGCAAAACATTTTCCCCTTTACATAGAGAAATAACAAATTACAAAACATCCAAAACTCAATATTTATAAATATGTCATCATTTATATAGCATACAATATTTTCAATATTCAATATATACACATTTTATTAAATACCAATATTAGGTCAATTTTTTCTAGAATTTGAACATCCACTACAAATTGCTCCATTTTATGGAGCTAGTTTCTCTTTCACAAGGATAAATATAACTAGAAATAAATAATTGTAGTTATTGATAAAAAAACTTGATTTGAGCAATACTTAACAATTGTTGAAACCAATTGTCTTATCATTTTAACAATATATGATTTAATTTGAACTTTTATATTCTATAACTTCTTTTTAAGTTGTATTTAATTGTAGCTATAAAAAATTGATAACAATTTTCTTCAATCTAGTTGTGATAAAATATATGATTTTATAGTAATTGCTAAACATTTTGATTTAATGACATTGTCTGTACATTATGTTTTATATATTCATGATTTAAATAGATTTTTTAGGTTAAAATTCAATGTAAACTTTGTTTATCATGTGCATATTATAATTTATCCCATGTTCATTATTCATATTTATATTCAGATAGTTATCCCCAAATTTATTATTTTTGTTAAATTTGAAATAATTTAAGATTTATTAAAAATAGCTAATATATATGTTTTAATAATGTCATGTTATTTTTAAAAAAATAATCATATGAAGAGAGTGTCAATATTGTATGTTGAGAAAGTTAATATCTTTTTTAGTATTATAATGACTTTAGTTTCACTGCAATTTACACTAATAATTGAATGCATTCTAGATTTGTTAATTACCTAAAAAAATTTATTGATGTGATTTGACTAGATTGATGTCTGTTACTTTTTTGGATTATACAATAATTTAATAATTCTTCCTATCATAAATATATATGAATCATGAAGATATTAATATTTACTTAATGTTGTTGGACAATTTGATTAGGTGTATGAACAAGTGTATTTCTTTCATGGTGAATATATGTGATTGAATATATATGATTTGTACTATTAAAGTAATCTACTTATACAAATATATGGATAACCTTTCAAGTGCATATGAAGAACCACATGGATATGTAATGAAAAATGAGTTAAGTTACACAGGTAAGTTGTGCATAGGCCATTATTTATCAATTTGAATATGATGTTGTGAGCATGCTAATTTGATTTAAACTTATTGGAAAAATGAGATATTTGATATGTATATGTAAATGATTTAAACTTACTGGAAAAATGAGTTGTTTCATGTGTATATGTAAATTATTATAAATATATAACTAAACATTCCTAATTATTTATAAATATGTGTAAATGTTGTAAAGAAATGTTGATACATGATAGAAAAATTACACATTTCCATGAGATTAGGTTATATGATGAAACTCAAAAATTATTATAGAGGGGCATGTTATAGTTATATTAAATCCTACCCCTTAATGACCATGAACCTCTCACCATGAGTAAATGGAATTTAGATAACATAATTCCCTTCCTACAATGAAAACATCTAATTAAAAGAATAATCATAACCTGGCAGTTGGTACAGTAATGTTGATATAGATTCAATATTTTAGGAAATATTGGTAATGATTATATTGGCCTCAATATTAATGTTGATATCCTTTCAATATTTTAAGAAATATATCTTTAATGTGAATCCAATTCAAAATTACATTATGAATAAGTAAATTCCTTAAAGTAATATTTATACATAGATAAGAAAATGCATTTCATAAGAGTAGGCATCCGAGGTTAAAATATATTTTATTTCTATGTGAAATTTGAAATGGAAGTTAGACATTAATAATATGTATTAGTATAAATTTAAAAGACTATCTTAATGATTTTTTTAAATGAAATAACACGTGAAAAAATCAAGAAAGTTAAAAAATATAGTAAGAAATATTGTAAATTGGAACAATTGTTGAGAGGAAATAATAATATATATCATATGGCTGGATTAATAATAAATATATTAGTGAATATATGATTAGAAGTTTTGCATGAGTGGACATGTCCTATTTTGTACAAATAATGTAAATAGAGAGCTGCTATTCGAGACATCTAGATTTTTTTGGAGGACGGGAATTTTCAAAATAAAATGTTAAACTGTTTTCTCTTAATTATATTAAATCTTGATTAAGTTTTATTTTTAAATAAATATTTTATATTTCTTTTATAGCTAACATAATGATTAGCTAAAAGTTAATGAGAATATGGTCACTTTAATTATTATTAATTTACACACATTTATATAACTTTTGTAATCTCAAAGAATAAAGTCATTAATTATTGTATATAACCTTTGTGACTTCAAACAAATAACTCCACGACCTCTTCCATTCAAAATATTGAACAATAAGGAGACTCTAAACCACTAACATAGAAACCCTAGAAAAAGAATAAAAAAGTTCTTCACCAACAAATTACAAATCATATTTATAAGATAGCTAAATTAGAAATAATGCATACAAATTTAATAGGCATAAACTCATTTTAAAATCTCTTCGAGCTTTATGCTTTATGTTAAGTTATTGCTAACTTGTATTCATAACCTCCAGATGAATGTTAAGTAACTTCAAGATGAAGAATCCTCACTCCCCGTTATTGTATCTCGATACTATTACATAATACAAGCATCGAAAGCGAAGGATACCTAAAAGTAGTTTTCAATGATCAATAATTTTTTGAAAATTTTGACACCTGTTGGAGGCTTAAAAGTCAAAAGTTGGAAGTTTGTTGTATTGAGATGCAAATTGCCAGCGAACAGATGTGGGAAGCCTTGCGAGTGAACACCTGTGATATCAGAGATGCTGTCACTGTGAAAACCTGCGCCTACATCCGTATTCCTTTTACTACGTCCAATAGTTTGGATTGCATTCGCCGCTTGTTTTAAGCGTTGATTAGGATTTTTAATGAACTTTTAATAGAAAAGGTTAGCTTGTCATAATCAGAGTTTTTTGTGAGCTTATAAAAAAATTTCTTAAACGATTTTAGATATTTAGAAAAAGTTACATCGTTGAGTTACACTATCTTAATAACTAAAATAGTTATGAGGTGGTATGAAATTTGAACATAATTTTTAGTACAGTGTCACTTTTTAATATACAATTTATATAAATTAGCCTTTTAAAATATCTAAATTACTTTATAGATGTTATTTTCTTTGTTTATAAATAAAAATACTATATAGTAACTAAGAATTATGACTTAATTTAAATATATTTAAATTAAAGTAAAAATACTAAATTCAAATTAAAATTAAAATTTAGAATCAAGTTCAGTTAAATTTAGAATCCGTATTTCCGTTACTACGTCCAATAGTTTCGATTGCATTAACCAGTTGTCTTTCGCCCTGATTCGAGTTTTTCTTGAACTTTTAGTAGAAAAGGTAAACTTTTTCTGATGAATGTTTTTAGTGAGCCTAAAAATAAGTGAACTTAAAAATTAACAAAAAAAAATTACAAGTATATAATTTTCTAAAAAAATCATTAACATCATTAATTTTATATACTATAAGTATTCTTGAATGATTTTGCCTTCAGATTCAAATGGTTTCGTAAATAATTACTTTCCATAGATGTATCAAAATCAAACATATGTTTTAAGTGGCTCAAATAGTTGTATGGTGAGTTGGACAATCATAATAATTAGGATACTTATAAGACATTAGGAATATAATTTATGGTAATAGTGTCAATTCCTTAATATATAATTCGATAACAATTCATATAAATTTGTTTTTAAAATATTTTTTTTAATAAAGATGATGCAATTTTCGTCTACTGAGTTTAGGAATAAACGAGTATTATACCATTATTGTTTGGTTTGAATATAGATAAATATTAAATTTAAATGAGTGTTAAGATTTAGAATACAGCTAATTTAGGTTTTATTGATTGGTAAATTAAAATATTTTGTTAATTGCAATTTTGCATTGTGATGATGGAAAATCTAAACCTACTCAATTACTTGTTATTGTAATGATAATCTTTTTAGTGAGAGGTACATCTATAAAAGTTTTACATTTTCTTTGTAAAATATAGATATAAGATATATATTAAGTCTACAGAGACGGAGCTATTCCTGGATGGCCAAAAGTGGTTGGAACCCGGGCAAAAAAATTCAAAAAATCTTGGGGAAGCAGTGTTTGAATCTTGTTTTTATGGGGAAACAGATACAACACCATCAAAAACGTCTAAGGTATCTAAAATTTTGAAGTTTAACCACTGTAACTTAGAGTTACAAAATTACTTGCCAGATTTTTTCAAAATATAGCAGAAATTTCATTTACTTTCAAAGAAAAAATGCAGTTTCATTAAACTACTACTATTTTAAAGAATAGTTGTTCTTGCAAAATAAATTAAATATTTTCTTAAA
>APFE030004315.1:185580-288633 GCA_000404065.3 Pinus taeda
GCTGTTACAAAAAACAAATAAATATTGTTAATTAAATCCGTCGGTTGGTGGAAGTGGAAGTTGCGTCGCTTCCTTTATCTCTTCCGCCAGTTGACGAAGGGCGGATCATTTCTCCACGGCGCACGACTGTGAGGAACTTAATATTAGTTTTTTCCATGAAATTCCATTGCAATATCATCGATTTCCCTTTTGGATGTAACCATGTTAATTCCTCGAGGCTGCGAGATGTTGCGTTGCCGCCAGCACTGCTCTGAATCCCGGAGCACTTTTTTTCATATTGTAATCAAAAGCCATTTAATAAGCAACATTCATAGTCTATTAGAGTTGGAAAATCCAAAGCTGATAATGAAAATGGAATTTTTGTGCTGCCTTTACATGCCAAATGTTTTACAATGTTTTAGAATGACATATTTTTCTTTGAGATTTTAAATAAATGACAAAGGAGGGAATAATGAAATATTTAAAAACTAGCTTTTTATAATTTGAAAACTCCGTTATAACAATAGCAATAAACAATTTTGATCAATGCAAACATCATGATTCCATTTATTTTGGTAGTCATTTTCAACCTCTTAATTTCTCACTCACTATTACAAATTGACAATGAATTTCGTTCCAATTGACTATTCTTACAAGAGATTTTAAATAAATGACAAACGAGGGAATAATGAAATATTTAAAAACTAGCTTTTTATAATTTGAAAACTCCGTTATAACAATAGCAATAAACAATTTTGATCAATGCAAACATCATGATTCCATTTATTTTGGTAGTCATTTTCAACCTCTTAATTTCTCACTCACTATTACAAATTGACAATGAATTTCGTTCCAATTGACTATTCTTACAAGAGATAGCTTTGCTTCCATTGTAATTGGATTAATTACAGCTTAATCCAAGCACAAACCCTTATTTCTGCAAACAAAAACAATAACCCAATTATGGTCTTCGAATTCAGTGTTACTTATTTTCTATTTTCTTTAAATTTTACGGCGAAGATTATGGTCGATAAAAAATTGAAAAAAACCAATTAAATGTAGGATGGAAAGCATGTAGTTTATCCATAATGGCAATTTTCAACCCCTTTCGTCCAACATTAACACTCCATATGAATGAAGATAACACTCCATAGGAATGAATGAAGATGCATGTTTGTTAATTTGATTATCTTAAATGGTTACATACTAGAGTTGGTAAATTTGTGAAGTGTAAGTGCTAGAAATTTTTTTATTTAATTAGATTATTAATATGAATGATTGATTTATTGAAAATTCATTTCTAAGATTTATTTTATATTTTTATTTCAAAGTGAAATTAACATTCATATCTAATGAAATCAAATTAAGGCAAAAGTCTTACTTAAAAAGATGGAACTATAGTAAAATCACTTTAGTAAAATGAAATTATAAACAGCTTACAATTGCAAAATAAATCTACTGTTATCAAATGAAATTAAAATAAATTCGCACTTGGAAAATGAAATTAAGAAAATTCACACTAACTAATTAAAGAAACAAATTCACACTTGGAAAATGAAATTAAGAAAATTCACACTAACTAATTAAAGAAACTAAATTGATCTATTGTAGCACACATCTAAATTTCTAAGAGAAGAATTATTTTCCTATCAATTCGCACATTAAGATTTAAATGAAATGAAAATTGCACAACAAAGAAAATCATTCATGCTCTACAATTGAATTATTTTTCAAAGAAATCATTTTAATTGTGAAATTGAAATGCTTTGAAATTGTAAACAAATCACTATGGTTCAAAAGGAAATCACTCAAGCTTGTCTAAAAAGAACTAATTCATAACTGGAAAAAAAATCACTCAATGTTCTGAAATAAATCAATTACGAACTTTGTAAAACTACTCAAAAATAAATCACTACTATTTCTACAAATAAAACTATGAAGTACTCTGCAATCAATTCAAAAGGAAAGATTAATAAATATACATCAAATGATAAATTAAAACTATATAAATATTTACATCAAATAATAAAATTGAATTACAAAAACAAATATAACTAACAACAAAATAAAAACATGAATTTAACTACATCAAATGATAAAATAAAAACATGTAAACAATTACATTAGAAACCCATGATGCGAAACCTTCAGTGTTTGCAAGGGGTCTCCACATACAGGCGATATCAAAGCTTTAATCCAATAGCTAGTTGTGCACGAGGTCTTCAAGACACTTCTTCATTAAAAAGGAATGAAAATTAATGTTTCTAAATTGTCGCAATGACCTCAAAATTACACCCCCTCTCTATTTCAATGGAGTGTTTATATAGTGATTACAATGTAACTTCATGGACATCCATATAAATAGAGATACGAACTTAAGCGAAACCTAGTTAACATGAATTTGATGAAGCACAGTGCATTCAAACCTCTGTTTTCTTGATTGGGGGTTTATTGACACATGGGTGCAATGTTTTCTCACTCAAACTACAAAATAGGGCTCTAGAGAACTTGAAATATCTTCCAAATGGTAACAAAATCATGAAATATATTCGTGTAGAATTTAGATGGGCGTGTTCTGAACAAAACCCATGTTTTTGTTTTCCGAGATTCTCTTTCATTTTCCTAGTTGGATTTGACTAGTCTAAACCGTTGCAATTTTCCATCTTTCCCTGGTAGTCAACACGTGCAAGTTGGGTGGACTTGACCAATAGAAACCGATATTGGAACTTCTAGAAACCAATTCCAAGTGTCAGATTTCATTCTCGAGTGCTTTTCCTATCTCAACCATGGAGGTAGCTACAAAAACTTGACAAATTTGCAGCAACTTGAACATTCCAAACTGTCATTAGTAAAACGATGAAAAATTCTTCTTAGTCTACTCAAAATAAAGGAAAATGATTTGAATTAGCCACTTAGAAATACAGAGAGACATTTTGAAGAATTATGGAAGAAATGGTGGCAAGTGAGTGAAATTGTGCAATGGATGGTTGGAAATAGCAGCTTGATGAATGACAAAGTCAAGTGAAAGTAACGTCAAATCAATGACCCAACATCTCCCCCGCACTAAGATCTTTGCATGTCTGCATGAATATTGAGTTCCAAAAGTGAAATTATGTACCTCTTTTCTTTATCCAAACAAGGTTATCCTATTTCATTCATGGAGAGTGTTTCTTTAAAATATGTTGGTTAATCTTATCAATGAATTTCTTCTTATATCAACTCTCCTTTTTCCTTGGTGACATTATGAGAGAATGACACCTTCATAATTGCTCGATTTCTTCAATAAAATAAAGTTTTTTTTTAACACTTTACTGAATTCCACACCAAGCCTCATTTCCATGGAATAAATCTAATTTCCAGCACTCTCATATGTCATGCCTAAATATGAAAGTTGAATGTTTCAATGGAAAAGAAAACATCAAAGAAAATAAAATATGAATGCACACGATGTAAAATACAACTTCCAAGAAGTAGCTTCTCCCAAAATATAATACTTTTATATTTTCCTTCTATTGTATTCATCTTAGAATCCACATCACCCAATTATGTTGCAATTAGACCATAAAGTGTCTAAAAAATGGAGTTGAACCAATAAAACCTTCTACACCATAAAAGATTTTTTAACCAAGGGACAATGAACCCATATAGGAGATTCCAAGAGGAATAAAAGTTTTATGAAATGATTGAATCATTGTGGTAACTTCAAGTAATAACCACTGACATCATCCCAAAGTAGGTGAAGTAGAGGAAAGTGAGAAATGTGATGAAGGGGAACCATAAAATGTCGGCAAATGTCCACTCAAGAGAAATCATGGTACAGGCTGAAACTGATTTGCATTAGTAAATATGGGTAACAACTTACCACATCCCAAGCTTAACTCAATTATTTGCAATGTGAATCATGTTCATTACCATACTTTTGGAGGTGCGTCTCAAATCCTTGTTTATGCATGTTGAAATAGGGTATCAATGTCCTCTACATGAGCCTTGACGAATGTGTGTTGAATATGTAAAGAAAAGAAAGAATTTTGTGTTATTGCTAAACTCATGTTGCATTTACTTTATGATATGAAAAGAAAGTGCCGCCAATTTTTTTACCTTTTGCTCAACTTTTGTTCTTGTTTGTTGCATTTATTCTTGCAAGGTAACATCCTTGTGATATCATACTCATAGATAAGAAAACAAATGTGCAGAACACAAAATCATTATCTTTGATCATTAGGATTGAACACACTTTTGTTTTTATCTCTCTTTTAGGATACTTCATTTTAGTTACATATTGTTGTGAATATTGCCAAGCACTTTGAGGATCCATTTTTGTTGCTAAAATATTTGTGAGTTGAAATAATTGTACATGCCTTGACTAGTTCCATATTTCACCTAGTGGAGGGATGAAAACAAAAAAGATTTCATTTACCTTTGTTGTCTTCAACATATAATATGGGAAGGGAGGGTCAGAGTATCATAATGATATGCATTGAGATATATTTCATAAGATATGTCACAAAAGTGATGGCCACTAACCATTTCCTTCATTCTTTCACAAGCACATATCATCAATTAGCTTTTTCTCGAAACCCTTCAAATTCTGATTTGAACCTAGCTCTTAAGCACATCATATTAAAATTTCCAAAATATAATAGATTGATATCAGATTTCAAACTAAGGGACTGCAAAACATTCGTTATTACTTCTACTATGGATCAATGTCATGCCAATATCTCACACTCATGATATTTGCATCATGACTTTTGAATATATTGTACACTATTTTTTTTGGGACAAAGCTTGTGGATCGAGCATGAATTTGGTATGAGGGATAGATCAATGATGAAAAATATGGTTGAGTAGTTGAGTGGTTGAGTCAATAATGAAAAATGTTTTTTTTGTTTAGGGTTAGGTCAATGAGTGAGACAATGAATTGCATGAATGGTAATTGAAGTGGTTATTTATCATATTTTCCTAAATCTTTAATAAACTAAAAAAAACTTATGCACATTTTTTCCTCAAGTCTACCTTTTGAAGAACTTGAAATGTTGAAGTAGGAGTTGTAGATGTTGGAATAAAAGCATTCTTCTAAAAATAGACTCTTGAATCTTGGGCTTTTGAAAATTCTGAAAATGACTTTTCATGTCATCCAATATTGCACAAAAACATATGCCACGGACTCATTTTAAGACCAAATTGACTGCCTCAAAAGAGAAATAGTTCATTTTTACCTTTTTCTAAAGCCTCATGCCTTTAGAATCCATTTTGATGAAGAAAATATGTTGACGTGAAAAAATACAAGAATCTAGCCTAATATATCCATAATGGTGAAAAATGTAAATCCACCATGAAACCCCGTTAAAAATTCCTCGAAAATTGCACATCTTTGGAATTATGCCCATGTCTTACTCAATTTTCCATATTCTGAGAAAACCCAAAAGCTAAAAAAATTGTATTTCTGCTCCAATCGCTTGTAATGTTTGTGCCAAAACTACCTCTAGAACAAGTTGCTACAGCAAAAACAGGTTGTTACATCAATAACACTTGAAAACTACAATTTTCTGTACTTGTTACAAAAAATGTCAATTTTTGCAGAAAGTTGTTTTCTCTGAGTTTGAATTGCTGATTTGGATTGTGTACTACATGTTGAAGTAGAAACCATGAAACATAATGCATATTTATTGAAATAGGCCCAATTGTATAGGTTTTCTTGAAAATGAAATGAATGAAAAAGTGTTGTAATGGTGTCACTAGGCTACTGTTGAAAAACAAGATGAACATGCTGTTAAAAGAATCTAATAAAATGTACTACTGCAAGTTTTTTTTGATTCCATAAAATGATTAGTATTCATCAAAGCCGAAATTGATGGTACAATTCTTACCATGTGAATGAATGTGTCGAAGTCGAGCATGGAAAGAAATCACTGGATTACCGATCATTAATGAAAATCGTTAACCAATGTGAGACAACCCATCGATAATGTAAATGAGTGTCAAGGTACTTGAGTGTATCTTGACAGGGAAGAATGAATGTGTTGAAGTCAAGTCACCTGCAAGATCTGACAATCAAGAGACATTTTTGTATTCCCATTGCTGTCAATGAAGAAGCTTGTCATTGATGTATGCAAGTTCCAAGGCGCTCCAAATAATATCTGGTCTTGATCCTAGATAAGGTGTTGAGGTCGATGGGACAAGATCTGTTGGAATGTGGGCCTTAATAAATCCTACATCATCCAACTCGAGCATAGAACCAAAAATTATTTTAAGAACCATAATAAAATATTGAAACCATCATCAAGTTGCAAAACTTATTATGAACTTTTCTCGCTATTTGCCTGGGTTTCAAGAAAATCTAATGTCCAGTTGTGCTAGGAAGATGGTTTTCACAATAGGACTTATTTTTCTCTTTACTTTTTTATTTTTTTAATTTTTTTATATATCCTACTCTACTTGAAATAAATCTTATTCAAGCATATGAATGCTTCCAATGGAATCATGTGTGTAACAAGATGATAGATAAACTCATATGTAGTTTTGAAGTATACTCTTTGATATGTACCAGTATATAAGAGACAAACTATCTTGATTGAAATGATGTTGGAAGATACTGGAGAACAGAATACTACGATCTAATGACTGTCTTGAACCAAGATTCAATGTAATCTTGTCTTCCTTGTATTCCTGCTATCATGTCATGCATGTCTTCAGAGATGTCATCTCCATTCATATAATTTTGTGATAGGCATGCAAGAAGCTTTTCAATCTCAGGTTCCAAAAGTTGCTCTTTATTGACAAGTATCCATGACTCTTGGACCTTATCTAAATCTTCTTCTTCTTCTTATTCTTCTTCAATGGAAGCTGGTAAATCATTTTGTAATACATCAAAATTGTAAGTGGATTGAGGTGTTTTATTGTTGGGGATTCAAAATGGTTGTGCAGTTAGTAGAGTGGGAATGGATCTTTTGGGTGCTTGTGTGGTTGGTAATGAGAAATTTTGAATTAAGGTCAATTGATGGTGAAATTGATGTTGTGGTGGAGGTGAATTGTATCCATAACATTGATGATGGTATTGAGGATAGTGAGGAAAAGATTGAGGATATGGTGGATTTCCTCTGTAGGGCCTTTTCCAACTTTGTTGCCAAGATTGGTGCTCAGGTTGGGATGGCCAAAGTTTCCAAGGGAGGGAAGTCTTCCAATTACCTTGAGACTGTTGTGTATAACCTTGAAATTGTGCATAAGGATATTGCATCATATTTGGTTGATGAGGCTACCATAGCCCTCTTGGAGCTACATAACAGAGTCACTCTTTTGCTTGATTGGCTCCATTATCCTTCTGGTAAACTACCTTCAAACCTGGTAATGATGGGAAATCTTTAGTAGTATGTGATCATTCACAAATTTCACAAATTTTAATGTTATCAAGTGGACATTCATGCAAAGCATGTTTCTTTCTACATTTAGGGAAAAATGCAAATGAAGAAACATCCTCATTTTTTTGCTTGTTTTCCATCCTTAGCATATCAATTTGTTCATTTAAATTACCAAGAATGTCCAAGAAAATTGTTAACTTCAGTTTGACTTACCAATCCTGATGTCGACTTACTTACTATTTCCATAACTGTATCTTGAAGTGATCTTTCATACTTTGCTTTTCCTCTTGATATTTTCTTGCACAGTCACAAATCTCTTGAAATGGAAATTGAGAGACCAGGTTAAGAAGATCATCCCATTCATTCCTTATAGTATCTAGTAGCAGAGTTTTTAATGTGTTTGATCCTAAATTATGCAATATAGATCTTTTGGCATTATAAGTAAATCTCTCCACTACATCTTCTAATGTTTCTTCCTCTTCTTGGTTAAACTTAAAGATTTGATTTCTAAGGTCATGGTGTATGCAATAATTTTTATATTTTTCCAAAAATACTATTTTCATATCATCTGATGTCCTTATAGAAATTGTTCCTAAATTCATGGACCATATATGAGCTATATCCTTGAATGTTTCCATAAACAAATTTATTTTTTTAATGTGCAATGAGTATCCATAAGATCTACAAATTATTTCAAATTCAAAAAGAAAGGTTTCAGTCTCTTGTGATCTCACACCTTTGATGTTAGGAAGTACAAATGGAGGGATGTTCTTCATATGAAAATTCATATCAATTGCTTGAATGGGAAATACAAAAGGATCTTCCTCATTGTCATCATCTTCATCAATTTCTTCAACCTTTTTTGTCACCTCTTCTTCTAGCTACAAAACTAGGAATTCATGATGTGGATGTGTGGCTCTTAGCACCACGTGATATAATGGGGGTGGTAGCTAATTGAAGTTTTTTTTCTTTTCTTTTTTCTTTTTTCTTTTTTTCTTCCTTTTTTTTAAGAAAGAAAAAGGCTACTATTTACACCTCCCCAGCAATGACACCAAAATCTTTGTCAATTCAATTGTTTTAAATTGTTACATAAATTATCGACTGAAGTTACTAAACTTGTGAAGTGCAAGTGCACAATATATGCTATTACTAAATTTTATTATTAATATGAATGATTGAGTTATTGAAAATTCATTTCTAAGATTTATTTTATATTCCTATTTCAAAGTTAAATTAACATTCCTATCTAATGGAATAAAATTAAAGCAAACTTCTTACTTAAAAATGGGGCCGTAGTAAAATCACTCTAGCAGAATGAAACTATAAAGAACTCACACTTGCAAAATAAACTTACTCTTGTCAAATGAAGTTAAAATAAATTGTCACTTGCAAAATGAAATTAAGAAAATTCACACTCTCATTAAACAAACTAAATTGATCTATTGCAACACACATATAAATTTCTAAAATCGAGTTATTGTCCTATCAATTCCTACATGAAGCTTTAAATGAAATCAAAATTACACAACTAAGTTCTAAAATGAAATGATAAGAAAATCATTCATGCTCTGTAATTGAAACGTTTTTCAAATATATAATTTTAATTGTGAAATTGAAATGCTCTAAAACTGTAAAGAAATCACTATTTCTCAAAAGGAAATCACTCATAATCCTATAAAGAAATTACTCAAGCTTTTCTAAAAATAACTAATTCATATCTGGAAAATAAATCAATCAATGTTCTAAAATAAATGAATTATGAACTCTATAAAACTACTCAGAAATAAATCACTCCTATTTCTAGAAATAAAACAATGAATTACTCTGCAATCAATTTAAATGGAAAGACCAATGAATCTACATCAAACGATAAAAGAAAACTATATAAACATCTATATCAAATGAAAAAAATGAAATTCTAGAAACAAGTATAACTAATAAAAAATAAAAACATGAATTTAACTACATCAAATGATAAAATAAAATCATGAAAACAATTACATTAAAAAAACAGAATGTAAAATCTTCATTGTTTACAGGGGCCCTCAACAAACAAGCAGTATCAAAGCTTTACTCCAACATCTAGTTGCGCATCAAGTATTCAAGATACTTCTTCATTAAAAAGGAATGAAAACAAAGTTTTTAAAATGTAATAGTCACTTCAAAATTACACCCCCCTCTTTGTTTCAGTAGAGTATTTATATAGTGATTACAATGTAACTTCATTGAGATTCATATGGCTAAAGATCAAAATTGAATGGACACCTACTTTCCATGAATTTGATGAAGCACAATCCATTCCAACATATATTTACTTGACTAGGAATTTATTGACACATGGGCGCAATGTATGCTCACGGAAACTGCAAAATAGGGGTCCAAAGAACCTGAAATATCTCCCAAATGGTAATGAATTCAGGAAAATTGTTTGTTGAGAACATAATTGGGCATGTTTTGAACAAAAATCATGTTTTATTTTTCTGAGATTCACTTTCATTTTCTTAGAAAATTCATTTGAAGTTGACCGGTAAAAAATGCTCTGATTTTCCATTGATCTTTGCCTAGAGGTCCACATGTGCACGCTGGTTGGAATTTGACCAATACAAATCCATATTGGAGCTTCTAGAAACCATTTGTAGGTGTCTGAATTCATTCTATAGTGGTGCTACTACCTCTACAACACCCATCCCTTGTCTGTAAAACTTTGGAAACCTAAGCTGAGAGAAGCTAGGTGTCTTGTGTAATAAGGAAAATAAACTCTTTATGAAATAAATAAAATAATTAATCACTTGGAAAACCAAGACACCAAAGGTTGAGATTCTTGGCAAATCCAATTGGTGAATGGGAAAGGATAATTCTTTCATGATAAAGAGTCTAGACTCAGATAAGTTGGATGGATTGGAGATAAATATAAATTGAGAAAAACATAAAAGCTTTGCGAGAGAGAAAGACAAGCTTTTATGAGGAAAAGCCTCACAAGAGAGGAAGGCGAGATTTTATGAGAAAATACTAGGGAAATGGATAAAAATATTCATAAAAGTGGGACATTGCAAAGGTAATTCATATCATGAAAGAGGGTATTAAATATCCATTGCAGAGATCAACAATAGTTAGTTGATCCATGGCAAAAACTGTTAGCTCGGGGGTGAACTGAAAGAGTCAGCTCTAGGTTGTGTGGCGGTGCTTAGTTTTCCAAGTGACGTTCGATCTTCTACTATGGCTTGATTCAATGGCATGGGATTCTTTGTATGTTGACTTGTTACACTTCTTATTTTCAAATCTTAAGCTTATGAGATGATTGAGTTGCATGTGTTATCTTTGCTTATGAGATGTTTGAATAATTATACATGAGACAACTATGTATTATGAATGATTTTGGTTTGAAACTATAGAGCCTCTGGTGCAGGTTATCTAATGTATGCATTATGCACCATAGGTTGAATTCCATCAACTAAGGACATTTTAGCTATTTATGTGTATTGCATAAGATAGATGTCAGTGGTACTTTCGACTATGACAGTAGGACCATGAAAATGTTATATGGTAAAGCTAGTTACAATATATTGATCACATTATCTCCATTAATGTTTGTGTTGAATCTATAAAGGAGGGAAACTAGAATGCAGGATCTTGAATGATCATGATTGATTCTTCCTCTTTGATGTGATGTATGCACTGGTAGAGTTTCCATGTTAACTTTGTTATGAGATGATTATATTTGAACACATGTGACAACTATTACATCGAAATCTAATCCAAGTTAAATTTATTGAAGAAACACAACATGTGGGTTTTAATATTGTGTCTAGAAGGTATCTGCTCAGAGTATTTAGTTGGTAATATAGTTCCAAAGAGGTATTTGACTAGTGGTATCAGAGCTTAAGTTAAAATATTGCGTCCTAAGGGTCGAACCACCTCTGAAAGATATGAGTGAGTGTAGGTCCTAAAATAAGTCCCACACAGATAAGAAAGTTTTCATGAAGGGTTTTGGGTATAAAATTATCCCAAATGAATCTAATTTTGTAGATGAGTTAACAAATGCATGTGCACCGCAACATATAATTTATAGTAGAAGAGAATTTCCTCAAAGTATGTGATGAATTGTTGGGTAAGAAATTAGACACATAGCTCAATAGAAATAAGAAGTGTAAAGGTGAGAGGATTTATACATATCCAAGGATGCCACAGTTTTAATTTTTGTGTGACACTCTGTATCGCGAGGGAATTCCTACCCTTATTCACCACGCTCGCAGTAACCAAGAAAGTGTCTAGCACGAATTATTTTGGCTTCTCTGTGATTTCACATGTAAAATATTCATTCACTGCATGGACGCGGATGGGAAATTTTTGCTTTGCTCCATTTATATCCGGGTTTTCTTTCATTGCTAGAAAAATTTCAAAAAAATAAATGATGAATTAGACATCATTGCTTGTTTTCAATCGTTTAAATGATTCTCTAGATTTATTTTAGATTCAAAAGATCTATATGACAAAAAAGAAATGGTGGAAAATACATGCGTTATAGATTTGTGCTTATCATATGTATCATTCTATTTATATGTTAATCGATGTATTTGAGTACAACTACAGAAAAATGGGTATTCAAAATGTACTTTTGGTTTATTTGCCATGATTTTAAAATTTATGGAAATGAGTCTGATGTGGATAGCGCATCCTTTTTTGTTGTTTTTGTTTGATTGGAAGTGCATACCCGTTGTTGTATTTTGAAATAATACCAAGTGTAAGGATTTAGAATCCGATAGTTTGAAGTTCTAAGGATAATATCGATCTTGGAAATCAACCATTTTCCATTCCATTTATCTCTTGCTAGTTCATGTAATATCTCAAAATGATTGACCAAGGAATGATCAAACCATCGAGATTCGAGGACAATGTTGACTTGTCCTTTGCTAATTTAATTATTGTAAATTTAGGCGTGGAAAAATTTCAAAGGGTTTTCTCTACTCAAATTACCTTTATTTTAATCCCAATATTGGAAAAAGTGCTCTATAGGTTTTTGGGACTAAATATGAAATGCACAGGTAGAGCCCTCGTGGACTCCTCCCTTCGCTTGTCTCTAGCAAAGTTGGCGCTAAATAAATGGATTGAGTTGACCATCAATAGAATAAGGTGTAAAGAATGTTTAGATAACCATTTATGGAGTAAGGCCAAGGTGTTGTAGCACTACATGAGTTTGATGATAGGTTCACTCCTTTCTCAACTGTTGTAGAAATGAATCCTTTCTCATGAGCTTTAGAAAGGAAAAAGAAAATTTTCCTTTCAGCTTTAAGGCATGTTTTATTTTGATAAAACATTTTAAATCATAAAATGCACCTTGCCAACTTGCGTGGTGATTAATGTTTCCTTTATTTGCTGAGCTGATGTTTCCCTCTCTAATTGTTCTATTCACTGAGATAGTGTTTCCCTCTCTGCTTACTTTATTCGCTAAGCTGGAGGTACCTGACTATGAATCTAATTGCCAAAGATAATGGTTATCCTCATTGATACGTTTTAAAGCAGTCAATCCGCAAAAGTGTTTCATTCGGATAAGGGTTATCCAGTTCCATACGACAGTGGGGTTAGTGACGATGTGCACATACATGCATTTTTTTCAGCATAATCGATAAATTGAGGGGTAGTTTGCATAATGAAAAATAAAATATTTCATGTTACATACGTCATTTTGATCCCTATCATGATCTAATGAATGCAGGTCACCAACTATGACGGTTGTGTTATGCATTACATTGGAGGTGGGATGGTGAAACCAGATAGACCTTAAGCTAATTGAGTGCTATACTGGGCAATCAAGCATGGCGGGGTAACAATCCAAAGCTCAATTTCATGGTCAAGTTGTTGTTTTCTTTCTCTCTTGATTTTATGTTATTCTATTGTGTTGCAAGTTGCTATACTACCCAATCAATTGTAGCCTCCAAACACGGTGAAAAAAAAATGGCATTTATATATCAGGTACAACACTGGGATATTGATTAAAGCATATGATTCATGCAAATTAGGTGCACAATTCGTCAAGTGCTACTGGATACACTAGCAAGCCAAAAACCCTCAGGTACAACATCCTCACCCTTGGTGGAAAATTGTAGAAACCATAAATCCCAAGAAAGTTATAAACGTCTCTAACAAGTGATTTTCAATTGTCAGTTGAGTTATATGGTATGGAGCGTACAAGAGTCAATGAATCGATACTTTAATATTATGCTACAAATCCATATCGTTAAAGGAAATATTAATGAACCATTTCATGTTCGACCATTGATCTTAGAGCATGGAAAGAGTCACTAGAGGACCTTTGGTTATTGAGCAAGTTTTTTATTAATGAAAATTAGTTACATGAAAACTATGTCTCAGTGAAAATATTTGAATGAAAACGATGAATCATAAGCTCATTATTGCTTAATTCTTTTTTTTTGATTGACTGTGCTTGAACAAAACACAATTGAAAACCAATAATGCATGGAATTTAGTGGGTTTTCTGCAATTATTTTCTTATGAGTTTATGGAAATCATATCTTGCGACCCAATGGAATTTTCAAGCCTGCTTCTTTGAGGCACTGTATAGATTATTGTATAGATTAATTTTCTTACATCTCAGTTTTGTTTTTATTCTTATGTTCTTTACATCTAACATTTGTAGTTTGTATTATATATTTAATGATTTTTGAGTGTTGAAACCAATTAAAAGAAAATTTGATGTAAGATATTACACATGGTAGTCTATAAAAAAAAATTTATATGACATAGTTTACCTAATAGACCCCACTTTAGACAAGCTTGAAGAATGAGCAAGGTTGGATTATATACTTTCACTTTAGATTGAAATTCTCAAGTCTAATGTATAGTAGCATTACGGTGATGAGAAACCCTGCAAGATTATATTGGAACAAAATGGGTATAAAAAATCTACATAGAATTGTGAGTACATATGTTCCCATAAGAATATGAATACATCCCGAGTTGCTTGATTTACATTAATATTTGAAGGTTGTATCTTAGCCTCTTTGTACATGTATGTATGGATCATTGTGTTCTTACTACGAAGAGCAAAGGTATGCGTGACAAGATTATGTGCTCTCATGGATTAACATCTCACATGTTTAAAAAAGATTTAAGATATCTTGAAAGGGGTATAGTCGAGCTTGATGAGTAAACGAGAAGGTGTGTAATCCTTACAGTTATATGAAAATTCTCAAAAATAAGTATTGTGGATAACTATAGTAGTATTAGAGGGAGAAAGAAGCCGAAAAATATTTATGGAAACAAATAATCATGTAATGTGGTGATATAACAAAGAATCTTGTGGTGATGTTGTGGAATGGAGAGTAATACAATTAAATAAAAATAACAACCATCGACATGTTGATTAATTCCCACAAGTACAAAGTGACAAATTAATCACTGTTTTAATTTACTTAATTATTAAGTGTTGAGAATTATGTGAAAGGTAAATTTGTATTTCTGTATATGATCCCCTAGACTTAAGTTATTGTTGAATACGTTGGGAGCGGACAAGAACTCTATACCATGATCTAAAATTCGTTTAAAATATTTATGATAGACATTGTTTGAAATAGGTATGATTATGTTATTAAAATATTGAATAAAAACTTCTAGTACTGTGGTTATCATGGGTTGTAAATATGCATATAAGAGTTGAAACAAGTAATGGGAAATAAACAAAATTGAATTTTATGTTTAATTATGAGTTGGACGATTGCTATGCAAGGACATAATTTAATAGAGTCAAGATGATACAAATAAGAGAATCTTAAGGGAAGAAATATTGAAGTCTTACGAGGTACATGGAAAACAAAAAAAGAGAAAATGGGAAGCTCCATCTCCATAGATCATGGTCAACTCAAGGAAAGATTGAAATAAAAGTATATAAATGGAAACATATATGAGTCTTCAGAAAATGATGGTTAAGTAAGTAGGTTCCATCCTAGAATAAATTCTAAAGGTTTTATTTAAGGATATATAGTCATAAATGTTCCCATGAAATATTCTTAAGCTCATGAAGGACAGGTCAGTGTAAGGGACTAATGTCTTTCAACTTAATATTTGATCAGTGCATCCACATGTAAGGATGTAATCTATTTGGGAATGTGTTTTCTCCAGGTAGGGAAAAACGCTATTAAAGGGAACTTAACCTTGCCAGGTTTTATTATATTCCATGACATGTTCATTTTTCTTTGGATATGCCTAGTTGGACCTATAGGTGTCCTTACATAAAACAATATATAAAAAATTGTAATTAACTGGAAGCACAAATTGTATATTCAAATATGGACTGAACGACAGTCAAGTGTGAAGAGTAGGCACACATACAATACCAATTATTGTATGCAGGAAGACATCATACATTACTAATTGTATGACCTTCATAAGAGAGTCGGTGGAACAGGCATCAAAGGTACATCTAGTCTAAATAAAAAATGGGAGTATGGAAGAAACTCCTGGGTTAGTAACAGAAAGACAGTTTTAAGCTTAAGAGCACCTGCCCAATAGTTCACTCAAATTCTAATGTGTGAAACTTCGCAACTTAAGGTTTAGCTTAATGAACATGTCCATCTAGATATAAATGCACTTCTATGGGTAACATCTCACAATCATGAACCTTTCCAATCTATAGAATGAATCAAATCATACCAATGTACTTATTATGGGAAGTGATAAGAGTAAAACTATCCTTGTTCTTCTACTTTATATAAACAAAGTATATATGGCGGTGCTTAGTGCATTAGAACAATCTCGAGCACCTTGATTTTATACACTAGATTCAGAAATTGAATTTGAATTAGTAAACAAGGATTTATTAAGCCCAAAGGTTTTGCATAATTAGGGCTCATGAGGAACTAAAGATCTTATGTTAGTAATAGCATAACACATGCATCAAGAAGGTTACAAGGATAACAACTCATGCAACAGAAAACATTAGGATGATTCAACCATGGGGATGGCTATGTGGTACTCATAATCGAGATTATTGTGCAATCATATTAGGATCTAGAAATTTAGTCACTTAATTCAAAATCATATCATCTAGAATACAAAGGTTGTACCATTATTCCCTACCAGGAAATATTGAGTAGTTTACCTAACAATTTTGTCTCGGTTGTATAGGAAAACATAAGAATTGTTGCATAAACCATGCAAGAATTCATGTTAATAAAATTCACAACTAATTTCTTGATTCTATGGTGACATAATGTTAAAATAAGGTGTTAACATGTAAATATCCTAGGATCACACCCTGGTAGATATAATGTCTAAAAAAATTTAAAGTGAGTGGAATGAAAACATTGTAACATTTATTTATAACCCATTAAGGTGAAATGAATTTATACCTACATTGAATTATCCATGGCCAACAACATGTTAGAAGAGGTGTGAAAGAGCATATGACATGATTAGTGAAGAATAGAGTACTTTTATGTAGTAAACGACCATTTTCTTAGTTATTGATAAAGTTAAGTATCATAGCTAATAGCTTGCTTTATGATTAAGTGGAAGTCATATTCCGTTGTTGCCAAAACCTAGTCCAAGTAACACATTTAATCCCAAAATTCAGAGTTATGGGTATGATAGAGTTGTGGTATGCATGATTACTTTATGATACTATTTTGCTGACATTGTACTACCACCACATGACAGAGGAAAATGATTTTCTAAATAAAAGCACTTTCACACTTTCACATAAGAAAATTTACTAGTTGCAGAACTTGGACAAGTCCATGAAATTCCTTATTCTCCCATTTGTAAAATGAGCACGGTTTGATCAACTTATCTAGAAGTAATATAAATAGATGAAGTAACTTTTGGGCATAATACTAACATGGTTGGAAACATGTGGATGAATTATACGCCATGTAGGTGATGCTATAGACATCATTATGGTGTACAAGTGGTACATATGGTATCGGAATGGATACATGTATTATAGGATAATATATGACATGTATAGTTGTGTGTGTGTAATACACAATATGTGAAGGTATGCATGAAGACCCTAGGTGGTTGTCTAGCATGGAAACCAGCTTGGAGTGCATACAAAAGAAGGATAAGTAACAGTGGTTTATTTTCAGTTTTGTATGCATATAATTATGACTCTAATGAGTACATATGATTATGAGGCTTATGTGTCAGCTAATTTGATATGATATTTTGTACATATTGATTTGGAAAATGTACTAGGTGACTTGTATGCAGGGAAATTGTATGAAACAAGTGTTCAGCAAGAACACAAAGGCTTGGAAGAATGTAGAGGAAGAACATGAATTTCCTCAAACACAATAAATGGTGGAAAATATAAGTCATAGCTATTCACATAGTAGTACTATATATCAAATTATGGTATTAACTGTGGTAATCGTAGTTGAGTTTCTACATCTAAAATCTCTCACAAAATTGGTTGCAACCCATGTTACAGGTAGAGATGGAAGGATATGTGCTAGGATAATTCCTTTGTAACTGATATATTTCGATTGTATGATCTGCATCAGATTATAAGGCCATGGGAACCTGTAAATTAGAAAACAGCTTCTTGTGATTTCTGAACAGGGAAATAACATTATAAGATGCAGTAATAAAGCGAGGACGATGTTAATTTAAGAGGGGATTATCTAACACCCCTCCCTTGTGTGTAAAACATTGCAAACCTAAGCTGAGAAAGGCTATGTCTAATATGTAATAAAGAATGTAAATACTTTATGAGATAAATAAAATAATTAATCACTTGGAAAAGTGAGACACCAAGCGATGAGATTCTTGCCAAATCCCATGGGTGAATGGGAAGGGATAATTATTCCATGATAAAGCTTCCAGATTCAATTCTAGATAAGTTGGATGGGTTGGAGATAAATATCCATTGAGAAAAACATAAACTCTTTGTGAGAAGGAAAGGAAAGATTTTATGAGGAAATGCCTCACGGGAGAGAAAGGAATTTTTTTCTGAGAAAAGCAAGTCAAATGGATCAAAATATACATAAAAGTGGGATGCCGCTAATGGAAATCATATCATGAAAGAGGGTATGAGATACCTATTGCAAAGATCAATAGTAGTTAGTTGATCCATGGAAAGAACTCACGGCTTGGGGGTGAACTGGAAGAGTCAGTTATAAGTTTGGTGGTGGTGCTCTGTTCTCCAAGTGACATTCTCCCTTCTACTCTAGTTTGACTCAATGGCAATGGATGCTCTGTATGTTGGCTTATTATACTTCTTATTGTCAAATCTTAAGCTTGTGAGATGATTAAGTTGCATGTGTTATCTTTTATTATGAGATGTTTGAATAATTATACATGAGACAACTATGTATGAGGAACAATTTTGGTTTGAAACTACAGAGCATATGGTGCAGGTTATCTAATCTATGCATTATGAACCATAGGATGAATTGCATCCATTGAGGGTCATTTTAGCTATTTATTCATACTACATAAGATAGATGTTAGTGGTACTTTTGACTGTGACAATAGGACTATGAGCACATTATATGGTAAATCTAGTTACAATATGTTGATCACATTATCTCCATTAATGTTTGTGTTGAATCTCGAAAGTAGGGAAACTAGAATGTGTGATCTTGAACTTCAACTTGCTAAACTATCATTAGTAAAACTATGGAAAACAATGTTAGTTAACCACTTAGACATACAAAGACACATTTTGAAGAACTTCGGAAAAAATGGTGCCAAGTGAGTGAAATGGTGCAATGGATGGTTGAAAATAATGGCTTAATGAATGAAAAAGAAGAGTGAAAATGATGACAAATCAGTGGGTCAACAAATTATGGTTTAAATGTACATGTCAAACATAGATTACATTGCTTAGCACAATTTTACATCACACTAAGACACACTCTAAAATGTAAAATTTCATAAATTGAGCACAATTTGGAAGTTTCTTAGCGTTTAAGAGGTTCAAATTTTATCTAGTTGAAGGGATCTAGTGTGCTAAGTCACAAAAACAACATTGCAACGTGCCAAAAGGAACATGAAACAGACTAAATTTTACATATATTCAATCGATGGAAACATCATGATTCCATTAAATCAAACAAATTCACAAGTGTCTTGTTATGGCCATAGAAGAAAACTTGAGGAAAGAAAACCACACAAT
Source organism: Pinus taeda (assembly GCA_000404065.3). Taxonomy (NCBI): domain Eukaryota; kingdom Viridiplantae; phylum Streptophyta; class Pinopsida; order Pinales; family Pinaceae; genus Pinus; species Pinus taeda. The sequence goes on from APFE030004315.1 coordinate 205,054, forward strand.
TAATGAAAATATTTGATCTTTCATGAATCCATTCAATCAAACAAATTCAAAACTTTTTAATCAAAAACAAGATTGAAAAATATCATTTGTCAAAGCGAAAGTAAATAAATCGAAACAAGTTCTAGTAGTCCTAGATGACTTATATTCTAAATATTTAAGTACAAATATCAAAGAATACAGTGTAGCTACCCTGTATAAAAATTAAATAAAATAAAAAATAAAATTTCCTTTTGGATCCCTATCCATTCAATATTATTTCCTCAACCTTTATAGGCACATCAACCTTGATTCCATGGTAAGCAATGTCTATGATGCTAAGATTCATATAGTTATTAGAAGCTTGGAGTCATATCTTTAGTTCTCATTACTTTGTGCATTGAATACATAAAATGCATAAACACAAGTAGATTTTTTTGATGTTGTGTATTAGATATACAATAAAATGAGCAGTGTCATTCAAAATGTGGATAGTTCTTAATGAAATTTGAGAAACCAATAATTTGAAGTCCAACGAGTCCCTTTTACTTTTATTTCTATTAAAGAAAACAATTTTTTTTAAAAGGTATGTGCTAGCATGGGGTTTCATTTCGTAGATATTTATGTCAAAAGACTGCAGAAGGTATTTTTGTGAACTTTAATGATATTTATTTCTACAATGGAAGAAAGCGTTCATTTCTAATTGCATAGATTGGTAAGGGCTTCAAAAATGGGATATTAGCCCATGAAGGGCCTTTGGGAGTATGATATTTTACTCTTGATGAGATTGAACATTTTTTCAATCCTGATGATAAACCTCATCCAAGTTTCGAAGAACTTGTTGAATTGGAATTTTTATCTCTTCTAGAGAAGAGTAGATGGATCTAAAATCATGCATAAATATTCGTCCCAGGGAAGTAGTGAGAAAAGCTCTAAACCCTAATTTATTACTCTACAAAACACCAATTTCTAAAGACCTTGTGTTAATTTACCATAACAGTAAGAAAATTTATGAAAAACATTAATTTATGACTGTCCAGAACCCAAATTTCCAAAATCCCGATTAATTTACAATAATTGTGAGAAAGACTTACAAAAAACCTTAATTTATGACTATCTAGAACACCAATTTCAAAAGACCATGGGTTAATTTACAATAACAGTAAGAAAATTAACAAAAGACCCTAATTTCTTATTGTCAAAAACATCAATTTCCAAAATGCCTATTAATTTACAATAATAGTAAGAAAATTTACCAAAGACACTAATTTTTTACTTTCTATGACACCAACTTACAAAAACCCTGTTAATTTACAATAACTCTAAGTGAAAATTACAAAAAACACTAATTTATTACTATCAAGAACACCAATTTTTGACTGCCGACAACACCAATTTAAAAAAAGCTTGAGTTAATTAACAAGTAACTTATGAAAATTACAAAAAAAAATCCCTAATTTTTTATTGTTCACAAACACAAAATTACAAATAGAAAGATAGTAAGCTCATAAATACACCGAATGGACTACACTTCCCATGGTTTAAATGTGTTGACAAACAAAAAGGTTTCAGTTGGTAGGAATCAAAATCCTACTAGATGGACATCAACGAAACCACCGAGCCACACAAATGTCAATACATTAGTGTTGAAGACCCCTTATCCTTGCCATACCTCATCTGTAATAAAAATTAATCTTACCTACAAGATAAAGCACAAAGGTGTCAAAGAAACTGCAAAAACCCCAAGTTAAATTGCATGCAAAAATCACTATCAAGAAAACTTACCGTCATTAAAACCCATTAGAGTACGAAACCTCCATGTCCACCATTTAACTAACTAAAATCTGGTAGATGGTCAAAAGAAAACTGTACTAAGCATTTGTGCACCATGAGCATGGAGAAACATTCCATGAAAGTTTAATCCCTAAACAACAATAGGTTATCCCATAAACCCCACAACAAAGAAACCAGTGTAGTGCAAGACCGAGAAGCAAGTGACTAACATCTGGGCATTGGGCCAATAACAGTTGGGGCAGTATAACACGCACACACCGACCCCAACAAAATAACAGTACCTCCCTCGCAAAGAAATGGAGAAGCCATAATCCAAGAACAGAAAGGAGTTTATCAAGGTAGTGATTAATTGCTCATTTACCACGACAGGTACGACGATAAGTTATAATTTATCGTACAACTAGAATGGCAGATTTCGTAGACCTATATCGACATGTCAAGGATGGTGCACAACACCCCTCCCCTAACTTGTATTGTGTTTTCTTATCAAATTTATTCTTATGTGTACTCTTGCACGAACTTTGTAAACACTCCATTATCCTATTTCCCGATATAAAATTCATGTCATTCATGAAATAATACGTTCAATAGAATTTTTTTAACGGGTATGGAGTCACTTGGCTTTGCTTGGTCTCAAAAAACAATGGTACATATTAACGAATTGAAAATAAATAAATTAGGTGAAAATTAATATATTTAGTATAAGTTATCATGTCAAGGTGACATTAACATCTTAATATAAGTATGCTTCAAATTAAAAATCAGCCGTTTAATCAAAATGTTCTTAGCAAAATGGAATTAGTAAATATTATTAGTAGCTAATTTTTATTGTTATTAATTTTTTATATAAAATTCCAAATAATCACATTAAATATCGATTAAAGATTAAGTATAATGTCTAATTTAAATTAAGTAAAAGTTAATAAAAAAATTATTTTAATTATGGAAACATATTATTATAATTGTCTTTAATCAAATAATAAGAAAATATCCTTATATGTTAAATTATAGGTTAAAAAGAATAGAATTTTTTGGTAGCTTTTATATAAAATTATTTATTTTAAGTATTAATGTATAATATGGGAGGAGGGTGAGTAGAATTATCTTGACTGAGTGTGTAGAGGGTTGTTACATGTGCATGTTCACTGGTCCAAGTGGCTTGAATTTAAACTAGTTTGGTTGCAGGAGTTATGTGTATAGTGCGTATATTATTTGAGTGACATGTACAACAGTGGAGTCAGGGATTGCAAAATAGGCCCACAATACACAAACACAACATTTGCAGTGCTAATTCAAGCGACATTGCTTGGCCTGGATTGTAAGTCTTGATCCATTGTTGGAATTTTGGTAAGTGAAGGTTTCTTCCTCGATCTTAATTACCATCCATATTTTGTTTTTGGTCGATATCGGGTGGTCTTGGTCTCACTTCTTTACTTGGAAGGTGCTACTTTGAGTCATAATTTGCTTCTAGGTTTCCAACAAGGTGGTATTTTGTGGCCCTATTTCATAAGGGGTATTGTAAAGGACTATTTTTCTAACGATGGTTGTAATTTGCATCATAGTTGGCTAGTTATTACCATTTCTATCCACTATGGGCACACACTAGCTTGTTTTCCTTCTCATGAGAGTGTTACCTTGAGGCTTACCATTGTTGATGGATCCTATGGTTGCCAAATTAGGAGGCCCTATTATTTCATTTGTCTCTTTTTAGGGGATTTTGTCAATTGGAGTCATAATTGGTGGGGTGGCAACAATCATGGCCATTGTGTGTGGTGGGTGGCTAAGCACCTTCTCAAGTGATGGAACAACTAGAAGAGTGGGCATGGTTGGGGAGACCCTAGTTTTCTGACTACCTGGTTTACAGACTATGTGGCAACTATGAACCACCGGAGGGGTCGTGCTCAGTGAGGAGTCGACAATATGGTTTTCATTGGGGAGTGGCCCTACTAGGGGGCGAGGAAAGATGATGTGGAGGGGAGTGCGTGCAGGGAGGGGAGGTCACCCGTAATCATTCGCAATCACTGGGTCGGGTGGTGCAACCATCTCACTTGCTTCAATTTCTCACCAATTGTGGGATATTGTGGCCAGTCTCCATGTCATTTGCGAGCAACAATATGAAGACCACAATGAAACCGTTACTTATATAAATGATGTTCAATTCATCCAAGGGGAAATTCTAGATCGTTTTGCATCTATGTATCAGAGCCACTGTCAAACTAGTGGACAACTCTATGAAATTGAAGTGTGGTTGGCTCACATTGACTTCTATATCCACGAAGATCACGACCACCATGTGGGCCAAGGTGCTACACATGCACCAAATCCTCCCGTGTAAATGCCTTATGCTAGTTGCTTGTTGGTTTTCCTCGTGCTTTCGGTTGTATGATTCTTTCACCTTTGGAATTCATGTGAAAAATGATAATATCTTTTATGTTTTTTACCACTCTCTCGGTTGTATGATTCTTTTACCTTTGGAATTCATGTGAAAAATGATAATATCTTTTATGTTTTTTACGACTCTCCTAGCTAACAAATCCAGTGAGAGTAAAACTGAGAGAGTTGTACACAACATGATATATGTTTTTGATAAAATAACTAAAAAATGATGGGAAAAAAAATGTAAATATATAATTAAAAATTTTACTATATTAAAAAAATTAAACAATACATGTCAAAATTTGACTTTTTAGATTTAATTGTTATTATTAACTTCAATACTGAAAAAACATTAATTTCTTTTGCTTTTCATTAATTTCTTTTGCTTTTCATTTGTGTTATTTCAAATTAATTTCTTTGCTTTTCATTTGTGTTATTCAAATAATATTATTATATAGTATTAGAAATATTAAATTATATATAAATAAAAAATAATATATATTTTTCTTAAAAAAAATTATAAATTTAAATATTTAATTATAGAAAATACACCTTTCGTTCATTTTAATAATCAATTGTTCTTGGAATTTGTTTTTTACTCGCTAGCTTGTGTATATCACTTGCTATATAAATCTAAAATAATTTTAAATTTAAAATTATTATAATTAAATACAAACTATTTAAATTATATATAATTAAATTATCAAATTTTATGTTTTAATTTAATATAGAAGTTTTTAAAATAATAAATAAAAAAAATAATAAATCAAAATCAAAATAATGAGACTTAGAAAAATTTTCGAGATTTACATTTTGAAATAAACCTGAATATGTTATAATTGATAAATTTAGGAAAATATAATTGCTCGTAACTATTATCCATAATTGCAAGTATTACGGAGCAACGCTGATCAGATACTTGAGAAGAGCCAATTTTGAAACTAATGACAGTCGTGATTGGTTTGGCTGATGGTACTCAAAGTCAGCTGTTGCGTACGTGGAAGGCAACTGTGAGCCTGACGGCGTGAAATGTGCACCATTGAGCGGCACATCATCTAGTGATATCCAGTTCCACTTCTTCCACTCACTCCCTGTTGCGTTTCGTCTCTTGGTTACTTATTTAGTAAACGGATTCGCAGATGCCATGAATCTATTGCATACATTTCCCACTCAATGTAATCATTGTTAAATACATGGAAGTATCCAAATCCGCACCTACATTCATTCAATTCTTTCATAATTTAATCTGTAAATAATATACTGACCATTTCATACTCTTTCTTCTCAACATAATGCAAAACGATATGGAAATTAGTTGAATGAAATAGTAATTAAATTTTTCACCTTGGCATTCGTTGCACGAGACCTTCGCCAAAATGGTTGAGTGCAACCGTTACCCGTCATGACTCTGTCATCATGGTAGCTGTCACTGTGACCCAATAGCATCACCTATATTCATAGGAAAAAGGCAGAGCAACCCACTTATGTATCATTGTCAAGCTACAAGAAAACGAATAAAATAGAGTGAACTGCAATGAAAATGTGAGCTGACCTTCTTGTGATGAGTGAAATAATTGTTGGAAATGGTGATATGGGTGGACGGTGAAATAATTGTTGGAAATGGTGATATGGGTGGACGACTTGACTGCGTCAATGAGACCATCTTCGCAATTAGACATAAAGCAATGGTCCACCCATATGTGAAGCCCTTTGGAGATGGAATTTTTTTATTCAGAGGAAAGGTGTTTACCGCAGCGTTTCCTAGATGTTTACACTCGTGAATGTGGACGCCATGAATGATGACATTTGTCACATTTTTTTAGGTTGATACATGATCCCTTACCAATGTGGACATTAGCGCCACATCAGCTTAACGCGAGTTTCATTAGACACGATTTATGATTGAAAACTGATCTTTATTTTTAAATACATGTCCATATAAATTAAAGATTAAGTTTTACATGTAAATATTAGGAAGATGTCGTGTCATTAAAGATAAAGTCTAGTGGATAAATTTAATTCAGGTGAAATACACACACGATTTAATACAAGCAAACTTGTGAATCGAATCAGAGCGTGTATTTAAAAACAATCTGGTTTTTTCGGTGCAAAGGGTGCTTTCTCTATCTAGCGAAGCGGATCAGTGGGTGTATTTAAAAACATTCTGTGACCTTCGTTGATATAAACATTTGCAGAACCGCTGACTTTGTTAAGTATTGTATTTTAAATATACACACGATTTCTCTTTTTATTTCGCTAATCAGATCAGTCGGTTCCGATAATATTAGTTTTCGGGACTTACTTTATAATCTCTACAATTGGATTAGGGCATTCTCTCACCAATCTTGGTTGTGAGTAGTGTGAGTATTTTACTCTGCGGTTTGGTTTGCTGATATCAGTGCACATATTTTTACATTTTTTTAATACACATCTACTCATATATTTTTTTCAAGTATGAATAATTCGGCACACCTACCAAAGATTACCAAAAGTAAACTTAGCATAGTTACTTTAGAGAGCCTTTACAAGTATATAGAGACTTTAGAGAAACGTAGAGAAGAAAGAGAAATTAAGTTACAAACAAAAATAAAAGCCATGTTGGAAAATAAATTCACAAATCTTGAAAACAAGATCCAAAACAAATAGAAAATAAAATAGAACTATTGGAGAATAAAATGGAGGCAATAGAGACTAGATTGCATGTTATAGAAAAACAACACCAAGATACGAACCAAACATCGCAGTAAGGAGATGCTAATACTTTAGAGAGTCTTAAAATAAAAGACATGATTAAAGAATTAGAAAGAAAATTTAATAGTCGTCTCACCCTAAATAGTGTGGCAGATAAATTAGATATGAAACCAATTATAGATGAAATGAAAAAAATGATAGAGTTAGACCATGAGCATAACAAAAGGGCCTTGAACCTTATAATCTTTGGTTTGAAAGAGGAGGTAGACAAAGATACTTTAGCCATAGCCTAGAGATAATTATATAATAGATTACAAATTGAAACAATGTGTCTCACAGAAGCGACAAGGTTGGGGAAATTAACTGAGAATAAAGGAAGGCTGATCCGAATAAAAGTGATCTCTACTGACCATAAGTATGACATACTTAGTAAAGCCTCAAGTCTAAAAGGAATGGAAATATTTATAAATGAATATATCATTCCAAAGGATCAAGAAGAATTAAGAAAGGAGGTTTAAAAGGTAAAAGAAGCTAAGAAGGAAGGAAAATGGACAATAATCAGAAATAGAAAAGCCATTATTCGAGATAGAAACCAAAAAGATAATATTAAATAGCAAAACAACATGATTTGCATTCTTTCTTGGAACTGCCAGGGCTTTCCATGGAAGAAAGGCCCCAAGCTAAGTTGGAGTTCGAATGATGTTGATATTATATTGTTTGTTGAAACTTGGGAGCACAAAGAGTCTAAGATCCCTAACATAGAGGAGTTTGCACTATGGTCTACTTGGAACAAGCGATCCTCGCATACAGGCATTGGAGGTATAGCTTGTTACATTAAGAAGAACATCTTCCCCCATGCTAAGATTTTATAAAAACAATCCTTACAACCAATATAGTTGGATAGAGGTTAGTGACATTAATGATAAAAAGATCTACATAGCAATCTATTATTTCGCCCCCATTAATTCTAACTTCTATAAGAAAAAGAATCTAGATAGAAATAGTCCTTACAATGGTTTTGAGAATGATATTTCTAGACTAAGGAATGAAGGTAATATCCTTTTACTAGATAAATTTAATGCTTGAACTTCAAGCAACCAAGCTATTCTTCTAAGAAATCATTCCAACGCTAATCCTTTTTGGTTAGACGAAGACCTTACTCTTGCTAGCCAGTACAAAAGGAGCTCTAATGACCTCAGGGAGAATTTATTTCGGTCGGAGCTAGTCAAGCTCTGTAGTGCTCAAGATCTCATAACTTGGAACGGTCTAAAGAAGTGGCCCAACTCTAGCCAGATGACCTACATCCATGGGCTTGGTAGCAGCGTGGTAGACTATGTTATTTCCGATTTCCCTTTATATAACGAAATAATAAATTTTGACATCTTAAACGACCACAAGCCTCACTCTAATCATAGGCCTTTACTTATAACTCCCAATTTTGTCACACATAGAAATCCCATAGAAGATAATCTTTATAGCCAAAAGAACTTAATCTTTGATAGAAATGAAAATGATCTCTTTCTAAATGGATTAAAATATAATTCCCATATTCTATCAACAAGTTCTTAATTGAAGTTTTAAGAAACAAAACAAATAGCAAAACCAACCCATGGTATGACAAGGATTGTAAAAGTGCGAGGAGATCAATTAAGGAAGTTGTTGATGAATATATTAAAACTAACAAGATAAAAATATACAAATCCCTAACTAAAAGGAAAAGAAGTCAATCTATTCGTAAAAGATAAGAGAATCTCTTATACCTCTCTAAGATAGCTCCTAAGAAATTCTTGAGGCAGATTATCACTACGAAAACAAAATATAATAATAAAATTGCTTCATAAGACTCGAATTCCTATCTTAAAAATCTTTATGAATCTCTAAATGTCATGGATAACTTTGAAACACTGCTCACAAGAAAGGAAGTTTTATCATTATAAGACATTCATTTTGGGGTAAAACACCTGAAAAATGGGAAAGCTAAGGATAATGAAGGTTACCAGGAAAAAATATTAAAAATTGGAGGTCCTGTCCTCATCCCCCACATCCACAAGCTTTTTAATCAAGCAGTCGAGCAAGTGTTCCCTAAACCATGGACTCAGAGCATCATTATCCATATTTTTGAAAGTGGGGATACAAATAACCCCTCTAATTATTGGACAATTATGATTAGCCCTCTCTTAGCCAAGTTATATGGTATTATTTTCTCAAACAAGTTGAGCATATGGCTTGAAAGTGAAGGTAAGCAAGTTTTAGAAGGAAACACCCAACAACAGACCACCTCGTTACGCTTAGGATCATTGTGGAGGAATTCTGCAATGATAAATCCAATCTCTTTTTTTTCTTTTTGGACTTTAGAAAGACTTTCGATACAGTTCCTAGAAACAACCTATGTAATATATTAGAAGAGATAAAGGTTCCTTTCAAGTTGAAATTTGCCACTATAAGGCTATACGAGAATGTAATTGCCATGCTAAAAAGCAATGGTGGGTGGTCGAAAGATATTAAGTGTAATATCGAAGTTAAACAAGGTTTCCCCCTCTCCCCTACCCTATTTGGCATTTACATCGACAAGCTAGAAGGTTATTTAGAGGAAGTAAGCTATGCTGGCACGATTTTAGGTGGGATAGCCATCATCCTTCTTCTCTATGTTGACGATATTTTTCTTCTCACATGATGCTCATCTGATCTTGATAAGCATCTTAGACTTCATAAGTATTTCTGCTTTACCATGGGTATGACTGTTAACACCGACAAAACAAAAGTTATGATTATCAAATCTAAAAAGGACACTTACACTAATTTTATGCATGACAATAGTAACTTGGAGGAGGTGTCTTCTTACAAGTACCTAGGAATTGATATTCATCACAAGCCCAGCTAAAACTATAACATTGAGAAAAGGATTAATGGGGGGTGGAAAGCCTATTTTGGTCTTGAAAATAACTGTAAAATGGAAAACCTCGTAATGTGGGATAGAAAGAAGTTCCTCTATGAAACTTTAGTCACACATGTTATCTTATATTGATGTGAGGTTTGGGGTTGTCTCATCTCTAGAGAATCCTGGCGAAATATTGAGAAAATCCAGAAGCGTTTTATAACGTATAACCTAAAAATTAAAATTAATACACCCTATCTTATTCTCCTAATAGAAGTGGGTCTTTCCCCTATTGATAGCCTAGATATGACTAGGCTTCTGTTGTATAAGCACAAACTCAATAACATGGGATACCATAGACTTCCTAAGCTAGCTTTAAATTCTAGCCAAAACCACCTAAGGCTCAAATGAGGTTGGTATAAAGACACCAGGGCCTGGTTAAACCATTGGGAGATCAACGAGAATGTTGCATTGCATAACATTAATAACATTAAAAATATTGTTACTTCTAAGTTCAAAGATAAAATGTGGTGTGAGAATGATTTAACAGCTAAAAGAAAATTAAGATATTATAAGGAGGTCATCAACCCGACCCTAGAAGATCAAAAGTATCTCTCGGTTTTAATTAGCTCAAAGAAGAAAATTAATATAGCCAAGATTAGAACGAACTCTCATGAGCTCCATAGTGAAACGAGTCATTGGACAGTTCTTAAAACACCATGGATAGAAACAATCTGCCATCTCTATGAGAATATGAACATCGAGGATAAAAATCATTTCCTCTTAGTGTCTCCCGCGTACCACCGCATTAGATCTCAATTTCATAATCTTTGTTTCAATACTGACCTTCCTAACCTTTTGACGATGTCAAAATTATAGTGAGCTCGAGAGGCCTCTCTCCATGCTTTTTGAGTATAAGAATAAAATCTTAAATCAAAATAAATAATTTGTTTCATTAAGTCCAATAGACCAAAATTTAGTCTCGGTAAATGTTAACCACCATCATCATCATATAATTTAATTTGCTTAATAAAAATGATCCTCAAATAAATTAAAATTTAAATGTATAAAATTTTAATTTTAATCTATAAAATATCAATTTTATACATAAATATAATAAATTAATAATATTTTTCAAACATTATTTAACATAACCCTGTAATATTTTTTCAACAATTATTCAAACTAACCTCGGTTCATCTTATCGCCAGTCTCATTAACATACAACTTATGATTGAAAACTCATCCTACTAAAATAATTTATTAGGAAAATATATTAATTACTTTAAAAAAATAATATAATTATTAATTTTATTTACAAATAATTAAATAAATAATTTAAATATAATTAATCTTATATTCAATTTTTATGATTAATTTATATTATTTTTTATATTAATTTTATTTTTTAAATGGAAGAAGAAGAAAAAAACATAAAAAACTTAGCATGAGTTGATCTTAAATTCAACACTATTTCTAGGAACACTTTTAATCAATTTTTGTCAAGATGCATATGCGAGTCTAAAAATATATTTTTAGGAGTGAAGATTTAAGAATGGATGTATGTATAATGTTAACAAGTTTCCTTGTTATGTTGGTACAAAAAACTTAGCCTCAGTTGATCCTAAATTCAACAGGATTTGTGGGAACATTTTTAATTAGTTTTTATAAATATGTATATGTGAGTAGAAAATTATGTTTTTAAGAGTGAAAGTTCAAGAATGTGTGTATGTATAATGTTAACATGTTTTCATTTTTATTTTGTAATAATATTTATATTTTATGATATTAATTATTTATGATTTTTATATACTTAGCAAATTTAATAGAAATTTTGAAAGATTTAATAGATTTTTTATTTTTTTTAAATAGTTAGTTAGAATTTATAGTTTTTAAGACTTTCTAATTCGCAAGAGTGTAATCGGATGGCCAAACTCCATTTAAATACTTATATTTATAATGTACCTAATATTTAAGCATTTAACACATTTATAAAAGTTGTTATTATTATTATTGCAAATGTTTGTTACCGAACAATTTGTGGGCAATAAGTCAGTACTTATCGTTAGATTATCATTGCCAATCTCCAACTAAAATTCACCATATAGAGTCATACACTATTGAACATATATACATAAACGAAGCATCACATGGTACATATATATATCTCTCTGAAGTATATATATATACTTCATATATATATATACTTCTCATATATATCTAAAGTATATATATACTTCATATATATATATGAAGTTGAAAATGTCAGAGTTATAAGATATGGTCTCAATATGAAAGGTTTCTCGGCCTGATTCAGAGGGTTTTCCTTTTATGCATACGTCACTGCAGTTATTTCGGGTGCGACCTTAATAAGCAAGAATATGTAATCTTGTTGATTGGTTATGAACGATTATGATGATGATGATGATGGTTAACGTCCACTGAGACCAAATAATGATCTATCGGACCTAAAAAGACAAATTATTTATTCTGATTTAAGATTTTATTCCGATGCTCAAAAAGCTTGGAGAGAAGCCTCCCGAGCTCACTATAATTTTGGCATTGTAAAAGGCTAGGAAGGTCAGTATTGTAGCAAAGGTTGTGAAATTGAGATCTAATGTGGTTGTATGCAGGGCACTATAAGAGGAAGTGGTTTTCATCCTCGATGCTCCTATTCTCACAAATATGGCAGATCCTTTCTATCCATGGAGTTTTAGGAACTACCCAGCGACCAGTTTCACTATGGAGCTCATGAGAATTTGTTCTAATCTTTGCTATATTAATTTTCTTTTTAGAGCTAGTTAGAATAGAGAGATACTTTTGATCTTCAAGGGTGGGGTTGATGACCTTCTTATAATAACTTAATTTTCTTTTAGACGCTAAATCTTTCTCACACCACAATTTTTCTTTGAACTTAGAAGTAACAATATCTTTAGTGTTATTTATGTTTTTCAAAGCATCATTCTCATTGATCTCCCAATATTTTAACCAGGCCCTTGTGTCCTTATGCCATCCTCAGTTAAGCCTTAGGTGGTCTTGGCTGGAATTTAAAGCTAGCTTAGGAATTCTATGGTTGTCTATGTTATTGAGCTTGTGCTTGTACAACAGAAACCTAAGCATAGCAAGGCTCTCAATAGGAGAAAGACCTGCTTCTATAAGGAGAATAGGATAGGGTGTATTACTTTTAATTTTCAGGTTATAAATTATAAAACGCTTCTTCAATCTTCCTCCATGACTCTCTAGAGATGCTGCAGCCCCAAACTTCACAGCCATATAAGATAACAGGAGTGACTAAAGTTTCAAAGAGGAACTTCTTTTTATCCCACAATACGAGGTTTGCTGTTTTACAGTTATTTTCAAGACCAAAATAACCTGATAACAATATGATCTAAAGTATGATGTTTATATATCTTCGGTTTGAAGTCCATATACGTGCATATGACATGGTTTTGGGCTTTGCATCGCGAAATTTATATCGACACTATTTGATATGTGATATAACATATGGTTATATTGCAACCATAACCTGATGTTGTATATCGAGCTGTCACCATGAATGATCAAATTGTTGCAGGAAAAAGTTGACGTTGCTTGATTTGAAATTATATATAATTATATATGATGCGATTTTTGTTGGGTTATTTAATAATTTTAGATATTCATAATATTCGGCATATTTTAGGATACACCATATTCATTCACATTCATTAACAATAGTGAATGTATTTTTGAAATATGGAACATTCATGTATGAACGCTTTGTTGGCAATCTATCTAGCATCTCTTTTGGATTTTATTGGTCTAGTTTATAGACATCGTATTGATTCATCCTCTATGTATCACACGTTTGTTGTATGGTGTCTTCCCTTATTAGTATTTGATTATTGGGGATTTGTTGTATGGTGCTTTTCTTTATTAGTATTTGATTATTGGGTTATATGTAGGTGGTTTATTTGGTATGACACTGAGCCTTGATTTTGTTAATGTGGTAACTCGTTTTTTATTCCTGCATTAATTCAACATCACCTCAAGTCATGCATTTTGGTTCTTTGTGATTTGTAAGCCCTCAAATGGTTTCATTTTCTCTAATTCACGATTTTTTTCACTCTACAAACAATATGTAGTTCAAGGTAAGGGTTTTCCTGCTTCCGAAGAGTCGTAATGAGGAGGAAGGTGCATTCTTGCAAATTGAGCCATATTTGGAACATTCTTGCACCCCGGGTACGTTTAAACTTAACTATTTTGTCAAAAAGTCAAGTTTTTTTGCGTTTTTGCCACTTCATTATCTGTCTCCCTATTTTGGTTTTTATATGGTGTTAGTATACTCATTTCTAGTCAAAACACAATGTTAGTGTTTTCCTTTGATGAGTATTTGAAAGAAAGGAAAATCATTTTACTGCCTTTTTGTTAGTAGAGCTTTAGGTTCTTTGACCCCAATCTGAGTTGGTCATCCTACACATAGTGGTTTGATTCCCTTGATGTAGCCCTCAGGCAATGCCACCGAGCATTGAAAATGTTCATCACTCATGATCTATTCAACCAGGTTTAGCAGTTGTGATACGTATTTGTTTATTGATTATAAATCATTCTTATGGTTATTTTAAGCACTTATTATTAATGAAGGCAATGTAACATTTTGGTAATTGTAATCATTGGCCTACTTGCCTCAGTTAACTAATTTTACCATACAAACTTTAAATTAGTTATTACAATGGGTAATTATAAAAAAACCCCAACCTATTATGAAAAAATCCTCAGTTGAACTATGTGCATGGGTCTTCGTGTTTCTATAAAAAATTATAACACCAAAATCGTAATCCTACTTCACCCTCACTTTTGATTGTGAAGTCAATTTTTATTAATGTTAGCCCTGACTTACACCATTTCCATGGTATTCATAGTCATAGTCGAACAATGCACCTAGAATAAGACAAATTCTCTACAAAATTTGTTATATATATGCCAAAGTTTTTGCAAGTTGTTCAACCAATATGCTATTTCATTTACTCACTTCTCATCGATCAAAGCCACTTTTGAAAATTTTATACATTCATTCATTATTAGGATTCCTTTATATGATTATATCGGTTTGACAATATCTATGATAGGCTTCGAAACTAAATGCCTATTTTATCTCCAGTGTACTAAAAAAAGGGTCTAATTATGAGTGATTCCTTAGCATATGTAAAGGCCTATTTGGGGTTGCAACACCTTATTTGTTCCCTTCCATTTTACTAGTCATGTGGATATTTATGTTGACTATTAATGATTATATTAATTTCGTATCCCTTTCCTCATTAAATTTTGTTCCTTATTTAATGTTTCAAACACAAAAATCTTTGTATTTAATAAATTGTTTTTATCTTTTGTTGCCTACAAAGAATATTAATGATTATGTTGCAACATGATATTTTCAAAAGAAATAGAGGAAGAGGTAGGGGCATGGGAGGAATGAACATAAACCATCATTCAGGTGCAAGAGGGTAGGGGAGGCCAAGAGTCTATGTTCATTTCAATGTTTTTTCTCAAGAATTAAGGTAGCTATTATGCATTGGTGTGGTTAACGTATTGGGACACTCTAAACCTCAACCTATGGTGCTCCTTTAGTCAATCCTCCATATGTCTGCTCCTCCAGTCAATCCAAATAATGATCGATGGGGGAAATTGTTTTTGCACAACGTTTACGTTCAACATAGGGTTATCCTAATGTTTCTCCAACCAACCCTCCTCCTGAACCACACATGTCATGTATGCAATCTCCCTCTTCTCATATAGTGCATACTCTGCCTATAGCTCCTCAACCATCTATAACTACTACTTAACTTCCTCCTTTTGCACATCAAAATTCCAATCAACATACAATATTCATTGGTCATGTTGTCCAATCATCAAGACATCATGTTGTTCACTTACTTGCTACCATTAAGCAAAGACAAAATGCTCAAGCCACCTCTTTTGGTTCTTCACATGGTTCATCACATTCAGTGGAATTTCATCCATGACAAGATGAAAAATAATCAAATTCAACTCCTTCTAATGGGTAGGGGAAACACCCTTTGGTACTAACACTAGGAAACATTTTGGTACAAGTTATCATGGCACCGTTTTCAACACTATTGACATTTTCACATGTTGATAGTACTTTTTGTTTAGCTACTTGATGTTGCACTTCTATTTATGATGACCCATCTTTTTGAGGGGAAACATTATAGTTTTTTTTATATATATGTTGCACTTTATACTATTGTGGTACCACATTAGACATGAATGATTAATGGAGAAACAAGGAACATGAGAGGTACGAGGTTTTGGGATCTACATGATAATATTTTCACATGAGAAAATGTGGTTATATATATAATTTATGATCATGCTTTGATTATTGTAATTATCTATGATTATTAGTATGCTTAGGGCTTTATGGAATTAATTATTTGTACGGGTCACATTTCTTATTCAATTGTGCATTAAAGCCAAAAGGCTATGGAGCTTAATCGAATTAGTAAAGAGATGATCCCACATATTAGGGTCAACAGTATTAATTGAAATAATTTTATAAAAAACCTTTAGAACTCTCTCCTCTTTTTATCTAATCATCTTGACTAGAAACAAAATTAATCTAATCTTTTGAAATTGAAAACTTCCAAAACGGTTTAGAGCCTCTTTAAAAAAAAGAGATATCTTTGAAGGTAGAAGATGGAACTGTTAAGAAAGAGGTAGGCTATAATTTTCCGACTGTTATCTTTCCAATGATTACAATTTCTCACAAAATTTTAAGCTAATCTTGATGGTGACAATAGCCTTCTATCACCAAGGGGAGGCAAACTAGGTGAATCTATTGATATTTCTGATTTTATTACGAGTATCTTGTATCTCTTTGACTCATTTATTGTTGTTTGAATATCTAGCTATCTTTGCCAGTGCTAACAACTATTTATTGGCAGAAAGTAAGTTGCTCACATCTTGACTCACACGATGGATTTAATTTTGATGTGATTATTGCTTGTCCTTAGATTGTTGTATATGATCATTTTGACATTGCAGTAATTTGTGATAATGTTTGTCAAGTGATTTCGAGGAAGCTAACCCTCTAATATATTTGGTTGTAATTCATTTAATCCTAATAAAATCAACTTTTTATTCTCTAGTTACATTGTCTAAATATCTCTTGCATTTAAACTGAATTTTATTTTAGGAGTTCTTCTTATTTCCTTTAGCAACTTATGCTCTAAGGGCCTTAAGGAATTAGCCTAAGCTCTATTTAGGTCACTATTTTTCTTTTTTTGCTTATAACAACCTATGCTCAATAAAACTTTACACCATTTAGCGTAAGCTGTGATTAGATCACTTCCCTTTTCAGGATTTGATTCGAATTTTCCAATTTTTTTTTGTTTATTTATTACTTTTAGCCCAAAAAAATTACTTTATGTATATATAGTTCTTATTTATTGATGTAAGTATCTGCTTATTTGTCTCATAATTTATAAATTCCAAAAAAAACATTAAAAAAACATATAAAAAATTTGCAATTTAATTTCTTCAGCACACACTCTCATTATCTATTGTGATAACGATATTTAAGAAGTTAATTCATTTCAAATTTGTCAATCTTAAAACAATGTGACCATACTGAAGAATCATTTGATTTCTTCGGTTTCTCTGAAATACTTATCAAGCTATAACAATTCAGTCTTTGGAACGACCCAATCATGGCTTCTTGATCTATGATAAAACCAACATATGCCCTTCTTACCATTCTTTACTTGATATTACTCCTCACAATGCAGCCTCTAAAAAAGAGTGTGCAAGAAATTGGGCCATCGTTTCGCAAGACATTGAATTGGAGGAAAATGGGGTTCTCGAACCTCAATGTCCGCACATGAATCATCCTTAATTTATTATCCCACAGGTACCTATGACCAAGGACCATCGATCAAATATTGGTTTCATGGGTAAATATAATAAATTAATAATAATTTTCACAAATTTACCATAACGATAGGTCATCTTAACGTGAGTCTTTAGTCTTTAGCCACTTCTACATTATCATTTTATATTCTATGTTTTTATTAATAAAAATATTATAAAAATTTATAATAAAGATATTATTAATTTTTTATTCTTATAAGTTTTATGTTCATAATATTTAATAGTTTTTTTTAATATAATTAATCTAATTTATTTTATATTAATTTTATATATTTTTCTATATTTAATCGTATTTTAATTTAATCTTTAAGGTCATGGCAAAGAAAACATAAAAAAAAACATAGCATCACTTCATCTACCATTAAACATTATTTTTCCCTAGCACAAACAAACATATCCGTAGGTAAAAAAGTATAATACGTTTCTTCGAACACTTTTAATAACTTTTTAACAAAGAATATCTAATTTGAATATAGAAATATATTGTTAGAGCGAAGGTTTAAGAATGTATGTATAATAACTATCCAGTTAACAAGTATTTTTTATTATGTTTATAATTATTTTGGTTTTGAGATTTTAAATTATTAATTGATTTTTATATAGTTATTAAATTAAAAGAAATTTGACGATACGAAAATTTCTTGCAAATAGTGAGTTGTCGATTTTTTGTAATTTTTAAGCTATTGTAATTTCAAATTAAACTTACTGGTCAATCCCAATTATATATATTATATAAGTATATAGTATAAGGTATATATATTATATATATAAGTATATATATATTATATTTATATATATAATATATATATAATAGATATTATTCAATATAAATATAATCATTATCACCATTTATTAAAATGTAAAAACAAGCACCCAAATATATAATACGTTCTTCTTTGTATAACTTATGCTCCTATTAATGTTATTAAATCTATTCATATTCAAGCCTTTGGTTAAAATAATTAAAATTTGGAAGCACAATATAATATGTGTGTGTTGGGGGTTGTCTCCATTATGATTTTTCCATCTAAAAATTAAGTTACAACATTTACATTGAATGTTTATGACCTTCAAATTTCTCACATCATATATTTTCAAAGATGGTTCTCCTTGGCTATGTACAGGATTATATGTCATTTGATGAAAACTCTAGACTACACATGCATATAAATCTTGTATATTTCAACCTCACAAATATTTATATAAGTTTCATACTCCTTGGTGTTATCGGGAAAACTAGTGTCCATTCAGAGCTGCTAGTCCCGCTAAGAAGGTTAGCTATCTTAGAAACAAACAAACTAAAGTTAATTGTGTTTTCCTCTATGAGAGATAGATGAGAGAGAAGCAGAGAGTACCAAGCTTAGTCTTTCACTTGGCTCCTTGCTTTTCTCCTCCCTCCTTTGATAGAGCTTTGCCACTCCTTCCTCACTTGTCTCACTTCAAAGAAACACCTGTAGAATCAAAGCAATATAATACCATCGAAGCATAGAGATCTATAACCATAAACAATATAGGATCAAATATATATTAACCATACAAATGCATATATCAATACAAGATTCAGAAATATACAAGAATATGGAGGAAAACTCAAATAGCCTTATTGATAGAAGTTGTAGAAGAGAGGATTACAACCCATTGGTTTGACCCAGCGCCATCCTCTCGGCATGAAATCCCTCTTCACCTCATGAAAAGCTGGATCACCCAACACTATGATGTTCCACATAGAAACCAATAGCACTTCCTTACAAAATACAAAATTCCAGCCTCTATATCTCTAGGATGAGGGATCCATATATAGATATTTGCAGGTGGGTGAGTCAGCTTCTAGGATTTTGATTAGTTTCATTTCTCTGATAGTTCTTGGTTCCACTTAGAGATTTCATGATCTCTTACTCATCCCTAGGTGAATTCAGAGAGGCAAGTGTCAAATGAGTAGTTTCTAGAAGATTCTCTGGGTTTCCAACTAGAAAACTGCCTCTTCCATTTGTCTGCTCTCACTCATTGCACCCTACAGAAGGGATTTTCAGTATGCATCACACCCTCAGCATGGAGCATTATGTATGGTCCAATTTTGACCAGTTTTGAGCAGTTTTTTAGGGAGAACCTCTGGGAAATGATGTAATCGGATGACCTTGTTCCTTTAGGGTATGAAACAACACTTTTAGGGGCTTAGAAGCCCTTGGTTTATGGACATATGTGATTGGGGTTGCAGAGCCCAAATATGCATATAACAGTTGCCCCCTAAAGCATGAGGTCCTAATCTTCTGATGTCGAGTAAAATGCTTTATCATGAGGATCCAAGGTTTTTCGAACTGGAAGGTGACCTATAATAAGATACAATACAATACATTATCTTCATAACATTTTCATGATCTAGCTGAGGCCGACATTCCCATGCTCAACTTTATAAATTCATTTTCATGTGCATAGGACAGACAACCATCTGTGTGGCAGACTGATGATTCTGGTAGAGCCATCATCCCTTAGCTTGGGTGATTATCTGTGTAGCTATGATGTAAATTCGATGTCTTTATTTTCCTGAATATATCACATCTTGGATGGATGAAACTAGATCCAGGGTCTTCAAACTCATTCAATCTTCACCCAAAGTACAAATTTATCCATGTGAAAAGATGTTCTGATGTTGAAAATGGAAAGACATCGCCTTATTACCAGCCAGTGATGTAAGCTGTTAACAGGCACGAGAGGAATTACGACAATGATGATGACCCTCAAGGTACTGCAGTACAATTCACATGGTGTGAATACATCTGTCGATGTCGAACACCACATAAAATATTTCAGTCGAAGGCCATTGATGTATACCTATCGCCGGAAGCTAGAAACTTGCCATTGAGGCATGCAAGCATCAAAGTACTGAAAGGGTTGTTCCTAAGTCGACTTCTTGGATAATGAGCTGATGTTGACAAGAAGTGACCCGTCGTAGGAGGGCCTTAATGAATCCCACATCTACGACATGGAATGGAGCAAATGACTTTGTCAAGGTGAAAACAATCTGATGATACAAGGTTCAGGGTGGTGGTCATGAAAGAATGGAGCGTGAAAGTATTGTAGCGGATGAGGCATAAGCTGGGTTGGTGAATTCTTTGAGTAACTTCTCTTGAACATATCGGTGACACTGAAATGGATAGCATTAACCCCAAAAATGGATGGTACGGAGGACCAATGGTGATATGACCGGTGAACGGTATAACCCAACCTGACTCAATCATGGTGATGGAGTGAAAGTGTCATGTTTAAGAGCGACCTGCTACCAATAAAGTTTCTTCAAGTTTTCTTCCCAATTTTTCCCCAGTCATTTCTGACCAGTATCTCTTTATTTTTGTCAAGTTTGAGGAGGATAACATATGCTTGTTCTATAATTTTCCCTTCGGGCAAACCTATCACTATGTTTTAACGAGCCTAATGACAGTGAAACTCGCTCTTGTCTGTAATGGACAATTCTGTCGCTATTGTTTTAATGAGTTTAACGACAAAGATAACTCGGTCCTTTTCAATTTTAGAGAGTTTGAAAAGAAATGGAAAGGAAACTCCAGTAATCCTTTTTCGTAGTATAATCCCTGAAGTCCGAACAAGTATAAAATGATACAAAAGGGATGAATTTTCTAATCACTTTAACGAGCCAAAAAAGACAAGTGCTCGATCTTTTTGTGTAATGATCCGTCGTGTCCAAAAAGATTAAAATCTAGAGGAGGGATGACACTTCCAATGACTTTAACGAGCTAGAGAGGCCAATTGCTTGGCAATCTTTTTATATTTTATGAGTCTAAAAAAAGCTTAAAAGAGACTCATCTTTGAGGAATGAGTGATATTTTCGGCTAGTAGCTGGTTCCAGGTAAGGTTTGGAACTTGTCAATCACGGCAATGTAAAGAAAGTGCCTAACAGAATCACTCTTCACAGTTGTTCTTCAAAAGGGTAAACAATCAAGTGGAGGTGGATAATTGGCTAAAAAGTGAAGGTGATGGTAAGAACACGACCAAGGCTCAAAATCTGATAGTAATGCGATCGCAAAGGTTATTTACCAGAAGTGGGTTCATTTTTTAATGAGCTTAAACTCTGGGGGAACATATGCTCATAACTAGGTTTATTTTTTAATGAGATTGAACTTTGCGGAAACATTGCTCGTGCCAACCATATAATAAGAATATCTATCCTTAGTAGGTTCATTTCTTAGGGAGCTTGCCCCATGCACAACTTTTCTCCAGAGCCTTTCTTATGTAAGCTAGGAATGACCCACCTACAAAGTTAAAGGTTTGAGAACCGACAAACTAAGAAAAAAAGCCTACAAAATATGAAAATAAAAGGTTTCTTTTCACTTGTGTGCAAAAGGTTTGCATGCCCCCAGGTATAAAGAAAAGTAGAATTTCCAGGTTACCATGTGGAAGTTCTCGCATTTGCAAGATTGTTTCATCGGCATTTGGAGACAAAATACTTCCTTGGCCCTGTCCATCGAAATTGACAAAGGTGAATGGTGGGATGAATCCACTCACATAACATTTGATGAGGGAATCATATTCCTGTCTAATCCCATTTCCCTAAATGGATGGGTGTGTTAGACTAGTCATATATCCTCTGCGGAAACCTACCCTATACCTAATGTTTCCTGCCACAGCAGACCAAGGTGCATGCCCCCTAGGTTTAGTCACATTCATCGATCATTAGGTGGACGGACTAGAGGTTGATGAGACATTCCTTGTGCAAAAAGACTAGTTAGGGATGGTATTTGACTATTAGCCATGTTTGAACCAGGAAATGAAAGCTGGCCAATGAGATGGACCACTCTGCCTTCATACGGGAGAGACATCACCCTAAAGAGTGAGGAAACAATAGCTCCCATGCTATAAATGTAGTCACGTCCAAGGGGTAGATTATAATCTAATGGCCCTTGGACTACCATCACGTTCAGATAAATGGTTTTCCTTCTCAAAGTTATAGGCAAATTTGGAAGGATCTCTAATGGTTGACTGGTTCCTTTATTGAAGCCTGACAGATTTCGAATCTCAGGTAGAAGTGATGGAAAACCAAGCACTTTCCAAGTAGTTGAGGAAAGGATACTCATGGAGGCCCCTTCATCTATGATTGTACCAGCCATGATCATTTTGTAAGCTTGTACTATGATTTGGAATGGTACATTAGATGGTAGGCGGGGTCTCCCTAGTAGATTCCAATCGAAGGAAACGACTAGATTTCTTGGAGGAGGGACCAAATAGATGACCGGATGAATCTCTGATGAACTTCCTTCCTGCGGTAAAGGAACGTGTAGATTGCCCCTAGGTTGATCTGATTTTGTGTTAACAAAAAGAATTTGAACGGTCTCGTTCTCATTCTCTTTGGTGACTATATCATCTCAAGGTAGACCTTTTGAAGACAAAAGTGGGCTGAATGCCATCTCAACCTATTGACTTTGGTTCTATGTGGAATCAGAGGGTTTATATTCAATGATAGGTGCTTCAACCGACAACAAAGGTGTGTCAGTCAGATTTTCAACTACTGATGGACTCAGCAAGAGTTTCTTATATCTAGGAGGAAGTCGTAGCAGTGAAGTAGGACGGTTATCCAAGACTCTTTTAGCTTCATCCAGGAAGGAACGACAGTGGAGGGCATAATTGCCTTCACACAGTCTACAAGGAAATTTAAATCTCCCTTTTTGTCCATTGACTTCATTTTCGCTAGCTGACGATGTACCTTCAACATGATCATTAGAGGTTGAGGACACCGGATTGTGCAAGTGGGGAGACCAATCCCTTAAGATCCATGGGATGCAAGGACAATATCAATGATAGTGGTCTCCTATGCAAATGACACATGGAGATTTAGGTTTGGATGGTGGAGTGTGTGGATTTTCGCCAGACGATGCATGGTTGCCCCCTTTCGCTGTTGGCTTCTTCTTCTTCTTCTCCTTCCCTTTCTTCTTCTTCTCAGTTACTTGGTTTTTAGTTTTACTGGCTTCACCAAGAGAAGAGGAAGAAGGAGAGGGAGAAACAAACAAAGTAGAAGGTTGGGGGCTAACTCTAGTATCATCTGGTTGCGGATTTGATTGCTCAGGAATCACAGTGTTTTGAACGATAGAGGTCGAGAAAAGCCATACCGGTAGGCCAATTGTAAGTCCTGGAAGGGACAATGTAGCCATATGAGGTGCACCAACATCTCCCCAAGAGGAGAAGGGACTAAGATTCCCCCCAAGGGGAAATCCTTGATTGGTGGACTCCATTTTCTCAACCTAAGAGCAATGAGGGAACAATGATGTTATTCCGATTAAAATAAATTTTATGACGCTTTGAAATAACTTGCTTCTTCAATTTTAAAGAGTTAAGAAAAAGCTAAAGATGACTCTAGTTGCCTTCATTTTTTAATGAGCTTGAAGTGACAAGTGCTAATATGGACCTTTTCTTTTAAGGAGTCTGAAAGGGAACGAAAGTGACTACTCTGGAAATCTAGATAGAGGGATTACCAAACCAATCACAAAACTACATAACACTTTTTACGTACGGTAGTCAATCTTCTCGAATGTTGTTAGTGCATTGCAATCGATAGGGCAGCAGACACGACTTCCTAAGGATAAAGGATATATCCTATTGTGTCATCCCAATATATACTCGATGGTATTTGGGAGCACAAGTCCGTACTGGCACTTGTTGTATTAATGAGGAGGAATCACTCAACCTACAATGAAAACAATAGTTACCAGGCTTTACGATGCTGGAATACTTTTCTAGCATAGACTTCTAAATGTTGTGCATTAGGTTCCAAAGCGTTTTTATGTTCATTGAAATTTATTTTACAGTTGATATTTCTCAAGAAGTTTTCCTTTAATGTTCACCGCGTGATGTAGATATACAACTCCTAAATATGCAATCTAAGATGATAAATAGTCGTTTACTTTCTTTTCAAATGAAAATCCTAGCTACTAAGGAAAGAGAAGTAAAATCCTTTCAACATAGAGCAGAGAGCACACACTAAGATGCACTGTCCTAAATCAATTTCCACATGCAGTCTAAATCCAAATGCAAATGCATGTATTTTTTTCAGTTTCCTTAATGTGAGGATGACAAAACGAAAACTAAGTACAGATCTAAACGATCTTTTCTCAAAGCGACACTTTAGCAATTTCTTTTTCAAAGACGAAAGGAAGACTAAGACAACACTTTTAATTTTGACATTAAAACTTCTTTCGAAACTTCAGAGAATTGATGATTCACATCAAATACAATACGAAAACTGTAATCAACTATCTAAAAGAGGAAGACTTACGACACTCTTTTCTTTGACTTAAAACGACACTTGCGGCACTTTCAAATCAAAAGACGACAGTTCGATTAAGCTATTGTTTGCAAAGGAGGACTGTAAATGACGAAAAATACATAAAAAACATTCACAATTCCTTATCAATGGAGGCTGAATAATGCAAAGGAAGAGAGTCTCAACACTGATATATTGATCATAGACAACAAAACTACTGAATAAAACTGAAGACAATGAAGAGAAAACCAAAATTTGGAGGCAGAAATAGTCTCACTCAATCATCGCACCTGTAACACAGGGAAACAGGGATGCATCTCACCTGCAGCACACGGGAGGTGCGATGCATCCAGACTACCAATGAGAGACAGTGCGATGGTCCAGGGATGAGATTGAGCTTAGTTTTTGCTCACGGTTTGCAGCTTAGTTCAGGGATTTAGGCTGAGCTAATGATAGGCAGTAAACACAAAGTATAGGGGCTGATCTACTGAGGTTATTTGAGCTACCACTAGGGAACTTAGGATGTTTTCAAGTTAGATGTTCAGTTCATAAACTAACCTGGAGATTGACTGAAGCAATGTTGATCTACTTTGCAGTTGCATAGCAAAAGAAGTTCAAAGGCTAGCTGGCTTAACTTCAGGCTCTGTTTGTAGTTTATAAAGCAAACAACAATGACTAACAATCAAACTATTTGATCCCCAGTGGAGTTTCCATTTTGTTATCAGGAAAACTAGTGTCCATCTAGAGCTTCTAGTCCCACTAAGATGGGTAGCTATCTTAGAAGAAAACAGACTAAAGTTACTTTTTTTTTCCTTTATGAGATATAGATGAGAGAGAAGCAGAGAGTACCAACCTCAGTCTTTCACTTGGCTCCTTGCTTGTTTCCTCCCTCCTTTGATAGAGCTTTGCAACTCCTTCCTCACTTGTCTCGCTTCAAAGAAACACCTGTAGAGTCAAAGCAACATAATACCATCAAAGATTAGAGATCTATAACCATAAAAAATATAGGATCAGATATATATTAACCATACAAATGCATATATCAACACAAGATTCAGAAATATACAAGAATATGGAGGAAAACTCAAATAGCTTTATTGATAGAAGTAGTAGAAGAGAGGATTACAACCCATTGGTCTGACCCAACGCCATCCTCCTAACATGAAAGCCCTCTTCACCTCATGAAAAGCTAGATCACCCAACACTATGATGTTTCACAGAGAAACCAACAACACTTCCTTACAAAATACAAAATTTCAGCCTCTAGATCTCTAGAATGAGGGATCCATATATAGATATTTGCAGGTGGGTGAGTCAACTTCTGGGATTTTGATTAGTGTAATTTCTCTAATATTTCTTAGTTCCACTTGGATATTTCATGATCTCTTACCCATCCCTGGGCGAATTCAAAGAGGTAAGTGTCAAATGAGCAATTTCTAGAAGATTCTCTTGGTTTCCACCTAGCAAACTGCCTCTGCCATTTGTCTACTCTTGCTCATCACAACCTACAAAAGGGACTTTCAGTATGCATCACACCCTCTATTTGTAACAGGTGAGATGCATCACACCCTTGGCATGGAGCAGTCTGTATGGTCCAATTTTGACTAGTTCTGATTAGTTTTTCACGGAGAACTTATGGGAAATGATGTAGTCAACTCACCTTGTTCCTTTAAGGTATGAAAAAACACTTTTAGGGGCTTAGAAGACCTTGGTTTATGGACATATGTTATTGGGGTTGCAGTGCCCAAATATGTCTATAGCACTTGGTTCACCATTCATACAAGTTAGGGCTTTATAGGTGTGTAGACAGTTGACACCTCACCAGATCACAAGGTGAGCTGGTGTTTCAACATATGAAATTTTTCGTTTGCATCCAAGAGTGGTTGGTGATTTTCTTGGGCAGGTAGGGTAACGACCACACCCCTTCTACTGTTATAGGTTCCATTCATAAATGTGTTTGCGGTGCCTATAGTGAAATCAGATCTATAAAAGAATTTTATGGTTTTGTAGGTTTGACGTGTGAATGAAAAGTTAAAAAAAAAAAAGTGAAAAATGAGCATTTTATGAGAATGTAAATATTTATTTTGGTTAATAAAATAAAATTATTTTACTTATTACTATTTTTGGAAATATAAGAGGAGCCACCACATGAGAGGTTAAACTCACTCCTTGCTTCTTCTTGTGATATCAAGGGCCCTTCTCACACGGACAACCAGACAAACCAACAAAATCTTTTAGTAGTGGGATTATTAGCTCAAAAACAACATGACCAGTGTAAAATATAATTTAGATTGCAATATAGAAGAGGAACATGTAGATATATTAATCCAAAATGGCAGTACAATAAATGTATACATCCAAGCAATAATATCCTATCGTCCAACTTGCAACTTGGCTTCCTTTTCCTAATACCACAGACCTCTTATGCTATAATATGGATTCTCTAGCCTACTGTCATTCCTATTGGTGAGATTTTATAGGTTCATTCTATCCTCTGTGAGAATGTATCTATACACCTAGGGGATTGACAAGTTAGGAAACTTATACAATAATGGACCGCTAGCCAACTCATACACAAGTTGGTCAAGTTGATTTCCTTGGGAATGACAAACTCTATAAACCTTTTTCTCAATTATATCAAGTGTGAAATAATATTGTTCATAATTATAAAATTTTGACAAAATAATTATGATAAATTACTCAATATGTAATTCCACCCTTTTAACATGGAATAAATATCACATAAGTAAAAGAAAATGTGAAAGGGGATGCATTCTAGCTAGCAATTGTGATAATTTGAACTCGAGTCTCTCTCACTATAATGGAGTGACATATAGGCTTATAAAAAATGCCCCCTAATAAAAGAGGTCATAAGAGAAACTAATGACCAAAATGCATTGCAACAAAACTCAATGATCAAAATAGGAAGAAGGAGCCAAGACTACGAAAATGGACTGGAGGAACTTAAATTATGGAGTCTTGACTTTGTTGATAACATCCCTAAGGTAGGAATACCCATGCTCAGTCATAAAGAGATACTAAAAATTGTTTCCAAACATAAATTGTGGATCAATAACATGAAATGATAATACATTCGCACAAAAAATTCATAGTGGATCCATGTGACGCATTAGAAAGATCATATACACCAACAAATACATTGTGGATCTATGTCATAGTATACATCAGTAGGAGTATTGAAACATAATAGACATGAAGTGTCCCAATGTCGTCCTAAAAGTACATAAATGGTACACAACTCCAACGCAGCCTGGGAACAGTGCAATGTAAGAGTGAATTATCCCCAACTCAAGGTTGTCAACATAACCATGATGGTAGAAATCTACAACGTGAGAATGTATCTACTGATGTCGAGCATTGTATAAGCCGCTTGATTACTGGTAAATGATGGCTAGCATAAATAGATGCAAGGATATTCACTTATGATGAAAATGGTCCCCAAGGTACCTAGGAGAGTCCATGAAGTGTGAATAAATGAGCTAGCTTTGAAAAACCATGGACTCGACTGATCAGGAGTCAATGATGTAAATCCACTTTGGATTGTGAGGAAACTTGACACTAATGTTTGCAAATTCCAAGATACCACTATTTCCTAGATAAAAATCTTGGATAATGAGTTGAATTCAATAGGAGAATATCCATCAAGGGAGGTGTTTGATGCATCCCTCATTAGTCAACACAAAGAAAACCAAAAGATGACGTGAATGGATGAAGTCATGGAGCAATAAATTATAGTTGACACAAGGATGCTTGACTCAAAAGGGTCAATTAGTGACTGCAAATGGCCAACACAGCTTGAGACTTCACATGATGATGTCAATGGACGAAGTCATGGAGTGATAAAGTATAATTGACACAAGGACGACCCACTCAAAAGTGTCAAAAGGTGACTGTGGATCACCAACATAGGTTGATACTTCCCTTGAACTCATAGCAGCATGACAGAAGAGTGACTTGGAAGCATGACTAATGAGAACCACATGACATCATGCAAAAACATGGGAAGCATTGAAGCACACTCCATAATGACTGGAAGAGTAACTAGCTAGAGGAGTAGACAAACTCATATATATGGTATGACTCTTAGGAAAGATAAAACTCAATTGTAAGATAATCACACATACAACTGCCATTTTGAAGGGAAACATAAATTACACTTCCATTTCATCCATGCACTTAAGCCTTTCATCATCGTAGTATATATACCCATTCTTGGTAGCAAGCTTCATATCCAACATCATTACCTTCCTCCTAGCCTAGTATCATTCTATGGCTCCACATCCCCTCTATTGTCCTATGGTTTTATTTTGACTACCCTGTGCTCCTCTCTCTCTATTGCTTTTCTCAAATCTCTTCTCTCTATTTTCTCCCTTATCTCATCTTCTACCTTGAGACCCGAGCCATTGGTATTTTTCTCTAGTGGTTAACCTTATAATTTCTCTACCTCTCTTTGGCCAACTTCCCTCCCTCCTTTGTATATTGTTTCCAGTATTGATATTGTTGTAACATTGTCACCATTCCTTGTGACCCGACTACATGGCTACCACCTACATTTATGCAACTGCAGCCTCCCCTTCCTCATTTCTTAGCTTATGTATCATTTTTAACCCATCACCCATGCCTCATAAGTGCACCTAAATTCGTAGAGGTGTGTCTTACTATCATGAATGGGCCCACTATGACAACACATGTATGCACCATTTCTTCGATGAAACCGACTAGAAGAAACTACCTACCACTTCTACAACCTCACTTAGGGCCCCATCCAAGAATTACTAACCCACGATGAGGGAGAGGGCACCTCTTATAATCTCTAGCTCTCAACAATAGTGGTTCTTGTTGATATGGTATACTAGGTACTAAAGGTTGGGCACACTCCTTGGCCTTTAAACAAACATATGCACACAGTCGATCTGTAACGATTATCATTACACAAAGTTCATCCTTTCAAAATCCTTATTGGACCAAAAAGAGAATCAGGCGGTATACTTCAATTCCCTCAAGCATCTACGTTAGCATATGAATGACCTAGGTTGACAGATGGAGCACATTGAATAACACCTTGACATCCTACCCCCAACTGGAGGCATTCTAGGTGAAAATAAATATCTCATCTAGGCTACATCCATGAACTTTGATCCTTATGCTTATTTTATGTCATGATTATGCAATACTGGTAATTTTATCCTACGGCCTATTTCGAAGGTTGGTTAGGCCATATTTTCATCTTTTGTATATTAAATTTTTATTATCTTAATGCTCATTTATCTCTTGCCTCTCTATGGAGAGTGAAAATTTGGAATTTTCCCACTCTCCCTAGTGAGAGACTTACCCAATATTTATCAATAATATCTTTTAATCCATAATTTAGAAGGAAATAAAATTTACCCCATAAGGAAGAAAAAAATCATGCTTATTTCCATATTCATGATGGTATAGTTTTTTCTTTCTACTATTCTATTTTTCTCTGGACTGTACCTTATTGTAAATTACATCTTGATACCCTGGTCGTTGCAATATGTTGCAATTTTTTTTAATTATATTCACATCCTCCATATTATATTAATACTTTAATTTTCTTTCCACTTTGCTTCTTTGTCATGGGATTGAATTGTCATAACTTATCAAATGTGTCATATTTATTTTTAATGAAGAAGACCCATATCATTATGTCGAAATCACCAATACCAGTTATAAAGTAAAAAATTCATCCCATTGACTCGATTTGCATTAAACCATAAAGGTGTATGTGTACTAGCTCAAGTGGACTTTTAACTCTCTACCAACATCATTTGGAGAAAAAAAATTCATTCATTTTTGCAAAGGATACAAATTTCACATGGATTATGATGGAAATCTATCACATGTATACCTAGAATCGTAGAATTATTTTACAAAAGGTTAATTCTTTCAAAATATAAATGAACATATATAATACGCCATAACAAAATACTGTCAGAAGTTGTTACATTGTAGACATATGATAATCATTGCTTGACATTTCTCATGACTAGAGGAAACATCCCATTTTTGGTCATGTGGATCCTTGTTATGACTCATTGAGTGGGTGACCTATCAAGAAATGTGCAATTTGGACTTTCAAACTTGAATTCAAAATCATTTTTTCTCATTTTCACTACACTTAAAAGATTATGCTTCATAATTTCTACATAATAGACATCATGCATTTCCTTATTTACATCCTTCTTAGTTACAATTGTAACAATGCTTCATCATGCAACGAAATGTGAGTTCTCATGTTTCGTCAAAACTTGAAAAATATCTTTGTTACCTATCATATCATTATTGCAGCCACTATCTAGTAACCATATATCTTCATTGTTATTTTATTAACATGTTGAACAAGAAAGAAGCATGGAACCTGTTATTCCTTTATTAATGCTTAAGACATTTGCACTTCGTCCGTTCAAATATTTCTACTTCTTCCTACATTCATTTTCAAAATGGCCATACTTCCTACATTAATAACGCTATATATTTGACTTTTCCATTGTTCCTCTTCCTTTTCCTCTTTGATTTTGTGGCTAATCCTATGTCTTTTCAGGTTGACTTGATGCAACTTATTTGATGCTAGAATATCCACTTTCTCTTCCGCCTCTGGTTCTACTACCGATACGTATTCCTCTACTAATTGTGGCTTGAGATAAAACTAAATTTTCTAATGAGTCATTTGTACATTTTATTATTGATTCATAATTGAACATTGAAATTGTTAGTTCTAAAACTGAAAATGGGTCAAATATTTACTTTCTTCTATAGCATTAACAAGAATGTCAAATGAATCTATTTTTATCATCCACCTTTTGATCTATGAAACTCCCTCCATGAGCTCTAAGTTGCTTTACTACCTCCATGACTTCTGTCAAAACAATTATGTATTGGTTCAACATTTATTAGTTCTATAATTTAAAACTTCTTCCTGAGAATCTAAAGCTTGCAATTATTGACGTAGTTTGTGCTCCAGTGTGCCTTTTAAAGAATATACCAAGCTTTATGCACACTGATTTCTATGGATATCTTAGGAAATATGGATTTGTCAACTCCACTGTGTCGATTCTATAATTCTCTTGAATCATTTTATTTTTATTTGTCATTGCATCCCTTTGGGCTCTTCTTATTACTATTAAATATTCAATATCTAGTTCTTCATATTTTGTGACTATCGCTTCTCAACAGTCCAAATTCTTCAAAGAAATATTCATCTTTATTTCCCACATTAGATAGTTGATACCATTTAATATGAAACATTATGTATTTTGGTTTCCATTATAAGCCATAACATACTTGTCTAATATCTCCCCATAGTAGATTGGAGGGCGTCTTGATTTTGAATTTAACTGAAACTTCGAAAAGGTCTCATTGCTACACTATTCTCACCTATTACTTCTTTTAATTCTGAAACACTAAAAAACTTATCCAAAATATTAAAAAAAAAAAAAAAAATCATATATATCTTTCATTTCTAACCTTAAAACACCTTTAGTAAAAAATAACTTATCAATTCTTCCGACTGATCTGGTTTATGACAATACTCAAGAAATTTTTTAATGAGAGATTTATAGATTCTCTTATAGAACTTTTAATGTCGTATATCTATCAATTTTGGACTTTTTAATTTATAAACACGTGACATAAATTATCTAGTTTTGCATGAGACAGGTTGACGCCACTAGTAAAAAAAATAGATGGCACAAAATGAAAGCCTCATGCCGCCTAGCTTAAAAAACATGACATGAGACGTTCCAATTAGAAATAAACCCTTTTCACCTTTTCAAAACTCAACCAACGCTTAAATCACTTTAAAAAACTGATTTTAACCCCAACGCTTTTTATGTTACCTCCTTTTCAAATTTTACATGATATTCATTCCTACAACATTTTACCCTCGTCAACTATGAATTTCTCTATGGATTTAAACTCCACATAACTGATACAACGCATTTGGCTAGATCTTCACATTGCACTTCTTGATGGCGGTTATATGAGTGGGCTCCATAAATGAGCATTAACGGAGGCTAAAACGAAATAAAATATTCTCATCGTGGTTAGAGTTTTACTTTGGGTACAAATCTACAAGGTAATAATGGAAGATCAGGATTGGATCAATCCAATGGCGGATGGACGGATCCCATGGGACCGGGATGGTTCCTGCACTTTTAATTGAGATGAAGAATTATAGCGTTGGCAAAACCGCTTACATGAAGCATCTACATTGTGATTCGATATGACGATGAAGTCACTGTGCTGCGTTTCATTGGAGGTCAGAAAGTTACCTTATTATGATGGTTTGACTGATGTAGATATGGTTCTAGATAAATTTGAACGCGAAGTCCATGAAGACCACCATTTTCAAGAATTGGAGTTGGCGCTGCTACACCCGCACAATGCCGGGGTAAGCATAAGGATAGTTTTCCTGGATGGCGATATTACAAGAGAATTATGAAGTTACCCGCACAATGCCGGGGTACGCATAAGGATAGTTTCCTTGGATGGCGATATTACAAGAGAATTATGAAGTTACGATTTGGGCATGCTAATACAAGAATCACTGAGAAGTATAGTGGGAAGGACGGTTTGCGCGATCACCTGGCAAAGTGGACGAAGTCATGGGGACCAGAACTGCAACTGGATTGGGTAAACATATTTTTTCATACTTTGGATAGCATCCCCATGACCTGGTATCTCGAAACAGAGCTCCGCCGTGACACGATAGAATGGGATGTATTGAAGGAAGGGTTCTTATTGACTTTCAGCTTGAGGAGGGGTTTGCAAGCATCGATGAAGTGCTTCATGAAATTAAAGCGGTTATCTTCAAGACATCGAAGGAACCTATGGAATGGACCCAGCCAGATTGGAGCACCCAAATGTGCCACGCGTCGGAACGCTATACCCAATTTACAGTGTCTTGGATGTAGTTGGAACTAAGATAATTAATATATGTTTATGAATGTCGTGTGTAGGCCCAGGATGAGGATTTACCAATGGCAATGGTTAGGTTTCTCCTTTCTTGATAAGTTATGGCTCTTTGTTTTCAAATGACAATTCCACACTTGCAATTGTTGTTTCTTTTAAATAGTAGAATTAGACCTAAAGAGATGGTTATAGTTTTTTTTTTTCAAAAAACCCAAATCTACACAAAACATTGGCATGAAAATAAATTATGTTTCAATTTATAACAAGCAAAAATATATAAAATTTAAATGTAATTAATATATTAATATTAATATGTAATTCCTTGGCATCTCATTTATAACTTTATATATATTTTTTGTTTTTAAGATTTCCATACCCTTTCTAAATTTTTAGTGTCATAGATTAAATTGTGCACTTGTCAAAATTATATTTAAAATCATGTCGCAAAATATCTATCTATCTATATATCTATTGATCATTAACATTTTAATGTAGTAAAATTGAAATAAATTTATCACTTAAATATTAATTTTAATAAAAAACATGGCAATCATATATATAAAACGTTGAAATAATCTATATTACAAATGCGTCAATAATTTACACTTCAAAAATTAATATCATTACAAAATTTGAAAATTTTCATACAAGCATCCATAGTAAAGTTCCCTCACATTGTGGAAATTTCCCTCACATTGTGGAGGAATACTTTTTGTGTTTGAGCTATACCAATAGCTTTGTTTACAAAATATGTATATTAAAATATGTATATTAACCATGATGTGGTTAAAGAATAGTTTAAAAAAATAAAAATTTCAAAACATGAATTTAAATTGGTTACATTATAATTTATTAAAATTTTGAAATCACTTCTCATAAATGCCTATAAAAAATATTATATTCAACTTTTATAATATAATAACTATTATAATTTTATTTCAATATTTCGAAGGAAAAGACTTTGCATCAATATATTCAATAAATCATTTTTATATAAATATAATACTATAAAATAATAATATGTATATTTCAAATACATAAAACAATTATAGATATAATACCTTTTCTCGCCAGAATGTGGAAAATTAACGATATTCTTTATGAGTAGTTTTAAACCAATAGTAGCGAAAATATTAGATAGAGTATGGCAATTACTTATCTATTACCATGATTAAAATATTTTAA
The DNA here is from genome assembly GCA_000404065.3 of Pinus taeda. Classification (NCBI taxonomy): domain Eukaryota; kingdom Viridiplantae; phylum Streptophyta; class Pinopsida; order Pinales; family Pinaceae; genus Pinus; species Pinus taeda. The sequence goes on from APFE030004315.1 coordinate 240,099, forward strand.
TATTTTTAAACTATTTATAATATAGAGTGTGTATTAAGTATATTTTGATGAATTATTAGTATGAATTGTTGAATAAATTATTTTATATATAAATAGATATAATAATTATAATTAGCTTTTTTAATGTTTATGAAATATCTTTATAATTAAATGTCATTTTATATGATATATATTATTATTTTTATCTATAATTTAAAATATGTATTTATATCATTAATCTGATACTTCGAAAAATAAATAAATCAATTGTATTTTTCACACAGCTAAATTGAAATGAATATTTTAACTTATGACTACACTAAAAAGTACAATATATCATAACTTTATGTTCGGATAGATTCATTATACATCCATCCTTAAACCAAAGTACAATATATCATAACTTTATGTTTGGATAGATTCATTATACATCCATCCTCAAACCAAGTCTGGCTAATTTGTTATTGATATACCTATTTATATTAGGTGATGTATTCTATATTCTTCATTCTTCATTGACTCAGAATATGGAGGAATATACTATAGTCATTGTATATTCATATTCATGAAGTTTTGTTTAGATAGAAATTTATAGGAAAGTATGCATTACATTCTTTAAGTTATAGGAAGTTATCTTTTTGAGCAATAATAAATAAAAAAGCATCATAAACTCAAATATTCATAGATGGATATTGCACCACTTGTTGCAAATGAAACATCGTAAGTTAGTGGCCATGGGGCTTCACTGACAAAGAAATACCATATTATGTGCATTCATATTAGGGTATAAAAAAATGAGGAAAAGATGAAATAATATATTGAGCATATAATAGGGGGTTAATTTTCTTTTATATGTTGTATAACAATATGTGTATTATAAGGTATTTTTATACAATACATTAGCCACACAGAGGAAAAAATAAAGTGGGTTGGAGAAATAGAGGCTATGGAGAATTGTGGGAGTATCAACAATGAAAGTTATAAAGAAAAAACTATGGTAATATTAGGTCCATAGTAGCCTAATATTCAAACTTATGACCCTAGTCTTGACATGAAATTATTGGTCCTTTTTACTTAAATCTGTTACATTACCATGAAATCATTGAGGATTTTTTAGAGTAGTTCTGACCTCATCATATTTCATATGGAGAAAGTAGAATTTTAGATCTCACTCAAAATCCAAGAGACTTATTGTTTTTTTCTTCAGGATTTCAATATTGGGGGGATTGCAATGTTTCCATTGTATTTGGTCATGTTCTAGGGTGTGGAACTTGTATTTAATTAACAGAACCATGTCCTCTATGTACCTTGATGTTAGTGACATTGTTTTTCAAACTCCTCTATCATGACCCTTCTAAAAATGTACACGTCACTAAAAAAAATCTTGACTTGACATGCTAGGTTTTTCTATTTTATGTTAATGCGTAGAGGGTGGTATTAATAAAAAAAGATCCCAATATAGGCAATTATTTCGATGATATGTAGGTAATTTTTGTAGCATGATTTTTATGGATGTTAGAGGCCATCCAAAACGTATTCTTGGATGTATTTTCGGTTCAGAGATGGATTGCACTCAATGTTATCTTGGGTATGTGTACCCTTACATGCTATATAAATGAGAACTTGTAATTTGTGGACACTCGGTGGATGAATATTATAACTACTAGATGAATGATGTTATATGGTTTAATCAATGTTTTTTATTTTTTATTTTTTTTATCACAAATTCATTATTCCACATGATTGTGTTGACATAAATGCATAATATACTAATAAATAGCAATGAATATATATATATTATATATATATATAATATATATATATATAATATATAACTATAATTATATATATATATAATATATATATATATATATATATATATATAAAGTAAAATCACTCCCAAAAATCGATCTCGACCTCAGAATTTTTGAAAATGTCGGTCCTCACCTCTTGCTTCCACTCCCACTCCACTCTATTCCCGATTTCCACTTTTTCTCTCAACTCCCAAGCAACTGTTACTACAGAACATACATGCATCACATTATTTAATTACCTCTGTGAACTATGCCTAATGTGTGTGTTAATATATATATATTATATATAATATATATATATATATATATATATATTAATATATATATATATATATATAATGTAAAATTCACTCCCAAAATCGATCCCGACCTCAGAAATTTTGAAAATGTCGGTCCTTACTCTTGCTTCCACTCCCACTTCCCACTTCTATTCCCATTTCCCGCTTTTTGTCTCACTCCGAAGCAACGTTACTGCAGAACATACATGCATCACATTATTAATACCTCTGTGATCTATATCTAATGTGTGTGTTAATATTTTTTACCTATTTCTTAGCTAGGAATCATTCCAATGATGGGGCATTATAGAAGAAAACATATATGGTACCTTCGTCCTTCCCTTACAAATTAGAGATGAATAGGTTGAACGAAAGTGAAGGAGACATTGATACCAATTATTTCTTTGTATAGGTCACATGCATGCCACACGAGATAGTGAAATAGACTACTATTTCAAAGAGGGTGCATTCATGCTAAGTGAACACAAGTCACACCATCAGTTAATTCTATTTTAGATGTTGTTTCAAATTTAGCAATTTTAGTTTTCGATAGAGTTTTTCTATTATTATGAGAGAATTTCTTATGTTATTTTTAGCATGCATGATTTATTCTTAATAAGAGGGTGCACATCATTATTCAATTAGAATACTAATGCATGAGAAATTCCATATTAGGTAGAGGACATAGATCTTAAAGAAGGGGTGCATTCTTGCATGCTCCAATTCATATTTTGATGGAGACACACTTACTTGACACTCTTACTATGAAACTATGGTACACTAGGTGATAGGATTAGGGCTATTATTTGACAAAGACCTACTGGATATGATTTTAAATGTGTCCATATTCACTGTACTCTCTCCTCTTCCTATTCTATAAGCAAGATTAAAGGTGCACCATTGTGTTGGTTATTGAGGTTTTGTTTTGAAATGTTGTATTGTATCTTTTTTAGTATTCAATAGAAGATATATGTTACTGAGAATTCAAATCTATGTATTTTCCATTCAAATTTTCCATGTATTTGTAAATAAAACAACTTATACTACATCTTTTTTATTGAAACTTTAAAGTTTTCAACTACCTAGAATTTAGGTTATTCTTTCTAGGTGCATAATTTGCTTACCATTGTTAATGGAAATAAATGGACATAAATACAAAGGGCTATAAAAAATGTTGATGAAAAAATGGATACCTACAATATCTAGTGAAAGTAGGGGTTTTTGAAATTGGGAATGTGTATTGGTTTCATATTTGTAGGGGGTTAAATAAAGTGATTATTAGAGGTATTTTCCAATATGTATTCAAATTGAGAGTATCGTTTAGTATGCCACGAATGCACATGTTATGTTTGAGGTTTATTGAGTGAATACCCCTATTGGTAGCATAGGGAGGGCTAGCATTGATGAAAGAATATTTGATATGTTACACGATTTAATTGAATATCTAAATTATAAATATGAATTATTTTATTTAGAAAGAAATTTTAGGATTGGAGAATTGTTTGGATGATGAAATAAGTTAAATAAATAAATGAAAATGAAAACATGCTCATATTAATAGCATTAATTTCTCCTAGAGTTTATATACTAGAATAATCTATGTAGATTAATGTAGATAAGGGATAATGTTGAATGGAATGACAAATTCTAAATTATGTACTGCAAAAGTCTTGAGAATATACTTAAATGACAAAATTGTTCATATAAGGCTTGGCTCATTAATATCTCTTAATAAATTTTAGAAATATGATGTTTTTATTTGATAGATCATTCTCAGTCCAACAATAATCATTCTTTGATGCATGTCCATTTCTGTGCAGTTGGCAATGTTGTACCACACAAATAGTTTTGAATTCAGTTTGGACATTTTTTGGAATTCCAATTATAACTCTTAGTATATAATAAGTGACAAAGGGACCATAATGAAAAATCCCAAAGATAAATTTTGGGGGTTATCTATTAGATTTTTCATGGCATCTCATGATTAGAGATCATGTGCATCTAGTTGGTATAGTCAACTAAGATTTGGACATAGTGGACATGGTTAAATATGATAAACAAATTCGAAGGGCTTCAAAACCCATAGGGTGACCTTTAAATTCATTTGAAGGTCCATTCTCAATAGTCTTTGAATTTTTTCTTCCCCTGAAGTCTATATTATGGAGACTATGATAGGACCAATATTTTTGTATGCTTCACTATCTTCAACATGAAAGCTAATTTTCATCTCCATACTTCAGAAACAATTTTGCTTGACATTCAATATAGACCAAGTCAATTTCCTTTATTCGAAATCATTTATCTCTTTCAAAAATTGATCTCCTATCTTGGTTCATTGATTTTCTCAATACAATCAATTTCCTTACTTATCCAGGGTGACTCCTTCAATTATCAAGTCAACTCTCTTCAACATTTATTGTTCAATTTTGTCCTAAAGAGATCAGTCATTCCCTTGAGAAATTTACCTAACAAAAACTCTAACTCATTCAATTGGATCACCTTCGCCTTATACTATATTGGTTCCTACATTTTAACACATCCTTTTTATTAATAAATAACTAAACAAGGACTTTATCATAGCTTTCTATGGTCCTCAAAGAGATTCCAATAAAGAGAATTCACAAGGTCCTTTAGTTCTTTCTCTTGATTCATGAAAATTCACAAGAACCCTCACAAGAAAAGATCCACAACACTTGTGGGGTTGAAATTGCTACATTTTAAGTTTGTTTTTCCTCAACCATGTATCTCTTGAATGAAATCCTCATAGCATGCGCTTTGAAACAAATCAAGTTATTCATGAAGATGTTCTGTTATAAGAACAAATATGAATACACTTGAATACAACATTGTAGGAATACTTGAATAAAAAATTACTATAGATGTTCAATAAGGAGTACAATGGGAAGATCAACTCAAATAAAAAACACAATGGAAATTGGTAAACAATATTTACAACCATATGTATTTTCCACAACATGGTAATCTCCGAGGTCCCAAATCCAAGAAAATAAATATAAAGCTCCTGTGATTATTATTCCCACTGAGATCATTTTGCAGGGCACTATATATGCCCCAAAAAATAGAATACTAGGCACAAAGGTTGAGAAAATAGGTAGATCACCACAAAGGTCTTTCCTAGTTTCTAATTCAATTCCCATCGATGTTGTCCTTTGAAATACCCTAGACCTTTCTCAAGAGTTTAAGGTTACTACAATGTACATTATGATTAAATATACCTGAGTCTTGGAACTGTCTCCCTTGTTGGTGTTGACAACCAAACTTACTCCAGACCTCCTGGAAGAGTAGTCAGTCCACAAATTGAGGACAGGACATTTGAAGTAGAGACCAAATATAACAACAAAATCACAAAAAAAACACCCGAAAACATAAGGTAAGACTAGTTGTAAGGGATTGTTTTCCTATGTACAACCTAATAAATAACATCAAAAAGCATTCTTCATGAACCCCTGTATTTTGTACTATTGCATGAGTATTCAGAGCTCTTGCAAGACTAACAATGACTCCTAAGGCCCTCATATCATTGATGTTGGCTAAAAGTTCCTTCTAGGATGGCATTACCATTCTAGGGCCTATCATTTTGCATGCATCACTCTGAGAAAACACAATCCAGGAAACCTAATATGAGATACCCATTGTAAGATTTAAGATACCAATTTACCCTTCACTGCTACAGTTGGTTTAGAAATAATGCAATGTTTGTTTATTTACAATTCGGTTTGTCCATGCACTCAAGAGTACCCAAAACAAAATCCCAAACATGAAAAAAAATCCTATTATTACATATTTGAAAGGGAGTCTAGATCCAACAAAAACTGACAACAAAAATACCCTTGTCATGGAAAACACATTTGTTCTTGGTTTGTTGAAATTTGGTAAGTCCAGGCTATTTCATAAGATGAGTAAGTAGATTTTTACTACAATAGCAAGAAAATTACTCTAGCATAATTGATAAGAGACATTCTCCACAAACGTATGTTTGCATAGATGACTACAGAATAAAAATTAGAGTGTTTATGATGAAATTCAAGATTGACATTGATTGTTGCACCCTCAATTTTTATGTCTGCTTCAAAAATGTATGTCGAGGTCATTGTCAACTCCTATAAATTTTAGACCCCTAATCATCCATTTTACATTTCTTTTTACATATCATGTGCCATTCAGTTGAACTGTCAATGGGGGTGTTACTCAAATTTACATATCTCATGCGTTTATGGCATGCTAAACAATACCTCTAATTTGACTACATATTGGAAAATATCTCTAAAAATAACATTTTTTAAACCCCTACCAATACAAACCCAATACACCTTCTCAATTTAACAAAACCCTACTTCCACTAGATATTTCAGGCATCCATTTTTCATACCCCTTTATATTTTTTTATTAACTTTGAGCCTCATTTTTTATATTAGCCAATATAAAAACCCATTACCCCCTATTATATGCTCAATATGTTATGTCATTTTTTCCTCAATATATATCCCCAAATACAAACTCACGTGGTATGGTATTTCTCCCCCAATGGGTGCTAATGAATGTAACTACATTCCACTGATCCAATGGCGTAAAATGTTTTGATCGTTTAACACACAACGTTAGTGACTCATGAAGGCACACAATGTCTGGGAGGGGATTTCTTCACAAAGGAATAAATTATGGCTTAAATAAATTTTAACTTTTCATTTTTTTATCTACTAAACCTCAAATTCCACAATTAGGACAAATAAATTCTCAATGATATTTTAGTAATGTTAAGAATTCAACATTTTATATTCTTTTTGGTATGGCTAATTGTTCACAATAAAGATATTCTCTTGGAATGACATCTCTTAATATTTGACAATCCCTTGCCCCACAAATCATAATATGGAAATAATTCCTAAAATAATTAGCATATATATTATAGTTTGTAAGATTAATATGGGAAAATGTTATTCAACTCATTTTGCACTTGTAGAGAAGATGGAAATACATAATGTGGAAGAAAACCCAAAGAGAGTTAATTTGTGTAATGTAGATGTAAACAATGTAAACTTTGAAACGGGAACTGATACTGTTACCCGTTTCGTAGAGATAGCAAAAAAATGACCCGATTTTCAAAAGTGGTGATGCAGAATACACGTTTTTTTAGAACATGGTTTTTGGAACTTTAATTTTTTTTATGTTCAAGGATGAAATCAAGTTTTAGAATGGTAGTGATTTTCATGCTGATTGTAAAAAGTGAGTATTCTACATCACACCTTTTTTTTAAAAGACCTATTTTTTGACTTTTAATTTTCTAGTGTGTGAAATGTGAAAAATTATTTTCTAAATTTGATAGTTTTTGAAGTCGTCATCTTATTCATATTTTCTTGTTCTCTATCTTAATTTTTTTTTTTAGGGGGGTTTTTATTGTTTTGCGTTTTTAAATTAGAAAGTCGATAGTTTGAATTTTAGATAATCTACATATTTATACATCCTTAATTAATTTTTCAATCCACATGAAATAATTGTTTCTAAAAAACAACATTTTTTAACAATGGACATAAAAATAACCATTTTTAACATAAATATAACAAAAAACTAAACGTTTTGATAATTTTTTGCTAGAATATTAACATGTCAAAATCACAATTTTTATACAAAAATATTAACTAAAAATGGTCAAATAATAGTTTTTTTTATGAATTTCATGTCCAAAAAATAATAATAACAACTTTTTTTTTCAAAAAATAATAATTAACTTAAAAATCAATACGAAAATCACAAATTACAAATATTGAACACGTAACAACTTTAATTCATTGATTATTCTTTTCATGAAATGTCAGAGTCAAAACATTGCAAAGCTTGATTTCCAAGTATAACTTAAATTTAATCAACAATATCATGTAATCCAAACTCTTCATCCTCTAGAGTTTCATCATTGTCATCTTCCACAATATTTTCTGCTTCCTTTTGCGCAATTTCCTCTTCTAATGGGTCTTTGATGTCTGCAAATCTCCCAATATATGTCTTTCCAAACATTCCATGTAATGGTGGTTGGGGTTCCTTTGCCATTTTTGCCACACGTGATTCATTAAAGTCCTCTTTCCTCAACCCAATTTCTTGCATTTCATCGGGAAGAAATTGAAGAGCATTAATTCTTTGCTGAGCTGGCCCACCCGCCCACACCTCCGCCTACCCGTCACCGCTCCGACCAGCACACCGGCCCCGCACCGACCACCACCACCGGCACCACGCCTCCCTCCGCTGGACCGCCCACCTCCCCTTTTCCGCTGGGTGGTAAATTATAACCCTCTTCGGTTTATTATTAGTTTATTAATATTATTATTCATTAAATGATAAAGTGATTAATTAAATAATTCATTTTTTTATTTCATTCATTCACAATTAATTAAATATCAACTAATAATAATAATCATAATAATCAAAATTATATGCTTTCACACATATCAACCACATTTACTAATGTGGTTGTACATGTTAGTTGTATATCAACCATATTTACTAATGTATTTGTGCTAGTATATAATACAAACATTAGTGAATGATATTTGATCTTAAATACATGAATTTGTGTGTTAAGACTCCTCCTCTTCTTTTGCAAACAACATCAGTGAATGATATTTGATCCTAAATGCATGCATTTGTGTGTTAAGACTCCTCTTCTTTTGCTAACATTGAGCTTCTACAACGTCTAGATCTGTCCATTGGATAATGTGATTAAATAGTTTACTAAACCAAAGTTTTCCATTGGATATTGTGATTAAATAGTCTACTGAATAAGATTTTGGAATGTTTTAGATATTTGGTAAATATGAATGAAGTTGTTTATTAAAATTTTGAATTATTTTGTATTCGACATAAAAATTACTGTAAAAGAGTTTTGAATAAACAAAATTGTCCATAAGGAACCTGCGTTAATTATAACGTAATGTCTTCACCTGTATGTCAAGAGAGTGATAAGTAAATATAGTAGAGCTATTTCAACAAACAAACAGTTACAACAAGGTAGGCTAGTTGGAATGAATGAAAAGTAGATTAAAAAATTGAATATTTGAAGAAACAAAATTGTCCACAAGGAACGGTGCTTTAATTATAAGATAATGTGTTTACCTTTATGTCAAGAGAGTGATAAGTACATATGGTGGAGCTATTTCAGCAAACAGTTACAAGAAGGTAGGCTAGTTGAAATGAATGAAAAGTAGATTACAAAATTGCAGATTTGAAGAAACAAAATTGTCCACAAGGAACACTGCTTTCATTATAACATAATGTGTTTACCTTTATGTCAAGAGAGTGATAAGTACATATAGTGGAGCTATTTCAGCAAACAATTATAACAAGGTAGGCTAGTTGAAAGGAATGAAAAGTAGATTACAAAATTGCAAATTTCACTACATAATTTTAATATTAAATAAATATATTTTTAAAATGAACTTTTGATAATAAGAGATATTATATGAAGTTGAAGTTAAACCACTATTAATTAAATGTATGTTTTTTCTTTTTCTTTACTTTTATTATCAGTATTATAAGATATTTTATAATGATCATAAATAAAAAAAAAATTTATAATATTATAATTAATTTTAAATTTTAAATATTTATTATTCATTTAAGAAGGTGTCAAATTTTAAATGTATCCAAATAAAAATAATGGTAAAAATTTGATACCTTAAAAATTACTAGAAAAAGAATAATGTTTAAATTATAATGAAGTGTTTCTTATATGATGAGAGTGAAAAAAAAAATATGTTGCAGTTATTTTAAAAAATATTTGTAAAATAAATTAATGAAGCTAAATAGAAATTAGACTACAAAATTACAGATGTTATTATTTAGTATTAATATTAAATGAAAAATTAAACAAAAAATAAATTTTATATATATATATAAACTATTTTACCATAAAGCCGAAACAATTGACTATGAGCCGAGAAGAGGGAATCCGGTTGATGATATGGGCTGATAAACAAAAGTGGTTGTCTCGAAATCCGAGACAGGATGAGATTTACTAGAAACAATTTTTTTTAACTATTTTATAAAATATTGATCTAATTATTATAAATTAAAATTAAATTATAATATTATAATGAGTTGTTTTTAATGTGATTTTTTGAAAATTTTAGTATAAGTTTTTTTGGTCTAATTTTTTTAAAATTTTATAGGGATTTGTTAAAATTAAATTTTGATGGGTAACCTCTGCACAATTCTGTAGCGGTTTTTCAGAGTGCTAAATCCATATAGTAAAAAAAACCAATTTAAATAACACAAGTTAAAATTTCATGAAGTCCAAAAGATCACACTAAAAGAAACTCCAAATTATAATAAGATTTGAAATAAAAATAATTTAAAAAATATTCCGCACAATTAAATAAAAAAAAATTAAAAAAATTAAAATTAGATGTTTTAATTTATTCCTAAAAATATGCCAAAATTTTAAATTTAAAAAAAATAAATTAAAATTAGATGTTTTGTTTATTAATTTCTATAAAATATTATAAAATTTAAACCATTTTTTATAAATTCTATACAAAATTAAAATTGAAGTGAAATTTAGAAATTAATATTAAATCCATGAATCGGAGGCTTCGGCCTTTTGGAAATCTCTTTTCGCGGAACCCGATGGTCTTCAGTACTTGAATGTCGAGAAAATCCCATCCGTTGACGAAGAATTGGCGTTGGAGGTCATTTTGACTCAGCACGAGGAGACTGTTATCTCGGTGGAACCCATCGGCCTGTTGAACTTTGAAGACAGTTCTGTTTCTGGCACGGAAGAATATAAAAACTGGACTTATTTTTTGGCGGTCTGTGCCCAATGTGCGTCAAAACTCCTCGTCTTCTTCTGCAGACGTACTTACAAGTCTCCATGGAACACTCTGATCTTTGAAGACAGTTCAGTTTCTAGGACGGAAGAATATAAAAATGGAGCATGCCCAATGTGTCAAAACTCCTCGTCTTCTTCTGCAGACCTACGTATCCCTAACGGAACGTTTGCAAGTGTCCATGGGACACTCTGATTAAAGAGTCCTAAATCAGAGTTTGGAATTTTTTTATTTTGGATACACGGGTATATTGGACTCTGATTAAAAAGTTTTACTAAATCAGAGTTTGGAATATTTTGGATACACATGTATATTGGATACTGATTAAACAGTTTTACTAAATCCGTGTTTGGAATATTTTGGAAATTTGATAAATAGGGGAGTGAAGTCAAAAGTTATTTATTTTTATTAAAAAATTGAAATATTTTGTTGTTAATATAAAATAAGATTATTGTTAGAAGTTTTTGAAAAAACAAAATCATATGGAATGAATACTGTTTTTTTTTATGTCAAAAAAGAGATAGGGAGATATACTGGAGCTATTCCAAGGAAACAACTACACTAAAATAAGCTAGTGGAAATGAATGAAAAGAAGACTACGGGAGTGCAGTGAATAAAGATATTCTAAAAATATATGCTAATTGAAATGAATGAAAAGTAAATTACAAAATTATAAATCTTACTATTTGATTTAAATACTGAATAAAGATATTTTAAAAATAACATTTTGACGATGATAGATATCATATAAGATATTATGTGAACTTATTCTTAAATCAAAATAATATATATATATAATATATATATATATATATATATATATATATAATATATATATATTTACTGATAATATAAAGTATTTTATTAATTATGATAAATAAAAATAAAAATGAAAAATCATAATATCATAATCAGATTGAAACTAAAAATAAATTCAATTTATCAAATGAGTGAAGTGAAACGTTATTAATTTTTATTAGATTTTTGTTTTTTTCCCTTGTACATCACCATGAAAGTGTTTTAAAGAAACTCAATTGTTTATATTTATTTGAAAGAAACATTGTATGAATAATAACAAAGGGTTTTTCATATCATGAAAGTGATAGAGATATGATGAAGATATCTTAGGAAATAGTTATAAAGTAGATTATAAAAATTAGAAGAAACTATATTATAAAATTACATGTGAATGAAAATTAGATTACAAGATAATAGATGTTACTATTTAGTTATAATATTGTTAAAACAAATATGAGTTGAAAATATAATTATTTTTTATTTTTTTATTTATTTTTTTAATTTTATCTATCATAATATAAATATTGTTCTAATTGATCAGATGATTAGTTATGAAATAACCAATTATTTGAAATTGGAAGTTTTGCACTCTAGGGTTCAGAGTAGGAAGCAATAGGAGGAGCGAGCTGAGGACCATGGAGGTGCTAGGAGGAGGGAGTTCAGCTCCTTCCTACAGCAACGTTGTTTCGAATAAAAGCAGAGAAACGAGTTCGAACGAATTCAAGAGACCCTAGGAGAAAGGAAAAAAATATAGACTCAACAGAATCAGAAAGCAACAAAGATGATGTTTAGGAAGAAACTCACGGGGCGGTCAGAAGGGAGAAGATTCCAGAGGACAGCAGTCAGAAGAAAAAAGGGTACAACTTGGCAGAGGGATCCTGTAAGCCCAAGATTGCTACCAAACCTAGGGTGGTTCTGAATGATCATGCGTTGCAGGAGCACAACGATCACATGCCGACTTACGCTATTATCTGTAATTTTATGGGCTTATGGTCCATAGAGATGAATCTGTATACTTGGATTCGAACAACTAGAAACCAAAGGGGGATATGACTCTTCATCTAGGGTCCAAGGACTTCTTCATAGTGGTTTTCAATAGCCTAGAGGATAAAGACAGAGTTTTCGAAGGAGGACCTTATTTCTATGCTACTGCAAGACTCTATATGCGACCTTGGGTAATGAAATTTGTCCTGGAGAGGGAGACATTCACTTGGGTCCTGGTATGGATAAGACTTTACTCCCTACCTCTAGATTATTGGCTACCTGAATCCCTGAAAGCTATAGGAAATAAATTAGAACATTTTTTTAAAAATTTCAAAGCCAACTTTGAAAGGAAAATATACTTCCTTCACACGAATATGTGTGGAAATGGATTTATCAGGAGCTCTCCCGGATGAAGTGGTCTTAGAAGTGTATGTTGAGGAATGGGTACAGGCAGTGGACTATGAACATGTCCCTTTTAGATGCCAGAAATGTCATGAACATGGACACCTTTTCAAAGATTGCCCACAAAACAAGTGGGAGGAGAATCCGAGGACCAACATACACAGATCCCGAAGGATTCACCAAGATAGGAGGCAAAGGGAAAGGTGGAGGAAGAAGGTATCAGAAAAAATAGAGTGATAACAAAGTAGCAAGCCGCAATAGTTTTGAAATTTTAGAGGAAGAAGGGGGGAAGAGTGAAAATGATGTTACTCTGGACAATCATCCTAAAGAGATAGAAAACGAAGACATCATGGAAATAATACAGGATAACAACAAACTATAGGAAGGCATACCAAACAGCATGGAACAAAGCAGGGATCAAGAGATGACCCCTAGTGAAGTTGGGACTAAGGACCAAGAGCTATATGAGATACTTGAGAGGGAGAATCTTGATTCAGAGAAATTCTTGAACCAGGGAACTAGCAAAGGGATAGACTCCCTACCACAAGAGGAGTTTGATAGAGTACAACATATTTTCCTCTGGCGATCTCAAATAAAAACCTCATCAAACAAAAGCAGCCAGGAAAGACAAGACCAAGAAGGGGTCAAATCAATGGAGGAAATATCAGAACACTCTGTTAGGAACCCAGGCAGGAAAAGAGGCAGAAAGAGTCGAAATGAACTGCTAATATAGCGTGGAAAGATCATGATCAACTCATGTAATATGCAAGATCTTACCAGTTACTCATTCAAAAACCCATCATCATGAAGCTCACAACTTGGAATATTAGGGGTCTAGGAAGTAAAAGAAAGCAGAGCAATCTCAGCAGCAGAATAAAAGAAGAAAACCTAGATATGGTGTTCATACAGGAAACAAAATGTTCAATAGATAAAGTCTGGAAGATACATAGAAAATGGCTCAGTAAGTATGAATACCTAGAAGTAAAAGGCAATAAGATAGCGGGAGGGATTCTCACTCTCTCCAATCCCCAGAAATTTGACATTTTGGATGCAAAAGCATCTAGGAACTATCTTTCAATGGTTATCCAACCTTTAGGTGACAAGGATATTTATATGGTTACTAATGTCTATGGTCTTCAAAATCCTGACAATAGACTCAAGCTTCTGACCTCACTGGAGGAGCTTAGACAGAGACATCCAGCAATACCGTAGATTCTGGGTGGAGATCTCAACATGATCAAATCTCTTATAGAAAAAAAAGGAGGCACTAGACTAATAGGCAAGAATTCTATTGCCTTTCATAACTTCCTCATCAATTTGAAGCTAGTGGACTTAGAAACAACAAATGGGATCTTTACCTGGAATAATAAGAGGGGAGGAGCATCACAGGTTGCTTCAAAACTAGATAGATTCCTAATCTTTGAGAACCTCCTCCTCTTGGGGCCTAACTTGAATGCTTTTATCCTACCTTTTGGAGGGTCGAACCACTGGCCAATTCAGCTAGAAGCTTCTTTTATTGGCACTCCAAGGAATAGACTCTTCAAATTTGAAAATGTTTGGCTCACTCACCGTAATTTCATATCCAACATTGATAAGTGGTGGAAGGAAGATTTACCGGTTCAAGGCACAAAAATGTTCATGCCGCAACAAAGACTCAAGCACATCAAGACTAAAGTCAAAGATTGGAACAAAAGTGTGTTTGGAAATATTTTTAAAGCGAAAAGAGAAGTGGAACAAAAGCTTTAGAATACTAACCAAGTTCTTATCAAGGAAGGCTTCACTGAAGATAGGAAATTACAAGTAGACTAACTACAATGAGAATGGGACACCAGATGTCAGCAAGAGGAAATCTTCTAGAAGCAAAAATCAAGAGTACAATGGCTCAAAGAAGGAGAAAGAAACAAAAGGTTTTTTCACAAATCTACCATGGAACACCAGGCCCATAATTGGATCACAAAGCTCATAGATCCTCTAGGAAGAGAGCTCAACACACACAAAGATATGGAGTCCGTTCTAGTACAACATTTTCAAAAAATAACAGAGGAGCCTATCTCAAATAGATCTCTAGCTATCAAAAAATTTACAAAGCATATTCCAAAACTGGTGTCCATGAAAGACAATTTCAATCTCAATAGACCAGTATCAATAGAAGAGGTAAAAGGAGTAATAAATGAGATGCACAATGGGAAAGCACCTAGACTGGATTGTTTTAACATAGACTTCTTCAAAGCAAGCTGGGAAATAGTCAAAAATGATTTCTGGAAGTGGTGGAGGACTCAATGATTTCAAAAACAATCATAAAAGCGCTAAATACCTCCTTCATTGCCCTCATTCCTAAATAGGATAAGGTAATGACTCCAGATCGGTTTAGGCCCATAGCCCTTTGTAATGTGATATACAAAATCATCTCCAAAGTTATTGCAAACAGATTAAAGCCCCTCCTACCAACACTTGTGTCGGAGGAGCAAACTGGTTATGTGGAAGGAAGGCAAATTTTCAACAACATCATTCAAGCTCATGAAATAGTCCACTCTCTAAAGAATAATAGGCAAGAAAGGATGATCATTCAACTAGACCTAGTGAAAGCTTATGACTAACTGAGCTGGTTATATATCAAAGAAGTTGTAATTGCTTACGGCTTTGACCAGAATTGGATAAGATGGATTATGGCTTTGGTTACTTCAACCAGCTTTTCCATCCTCCTCAACCGCTATCCCTCCAAATCCTTTTGGCCCTCGAGAGGCCTCTGGAAGGGATATCTACTCTCACCATTTCTTTTTATTCTCATGATAGAAGGATTAGGCAAAGCAATCACTTCTGCCAAAAGGGAGGGTACAATCTAGGGTCTCAAGCTTACCTAGGAAGGGAACACGTTAACTCATCAACAATTTGTTGATGATGCTATGTTAAAGGGCATACCAATGGTCAAAGAAGCCAAAGCCTATAAACAATCCTGTAGGATTTTGCTTTAGCAGCTGGTACAGAGGTAGGTCTCTCAAATTCTAAAGTGTTTTTTTTTTAAATACAAATATTGCAATTCAGAGAAACCTCTCTAGAATTCTCGGATTTCAGAGAGACCAACTCCCCTCCAAATATCTCAGAGTACCTCTCATTGACAAACCTCAAAGCAAGGAGGTTTGGGAAACTTTGACTAATAAACTAAAGGACAAAATATTCAAGTGGACAAGTAGATCTTTAAACCTTGTTGGCAGGCTCGTTCTCACAATGGCGGTCCTACAGTCTCTTCCAATTTATATGTTTTCGGTTCTTCCTATCCCTGATGGAGTTTCCCAACAAATCAGAAACACGCAAAGAGACTTTCTATGGGGAAAAGTTGAGGAAAAGAAGAAATGGGTGCTGGTAGCTTAGGACAAGCTTTTCATGCCCAATCCCCATGGGGGTCTTGGTCTCCATGAACCGGAAACTCTTAAAAAGGTTTTTGGGGCCAAAGTTTGGTGGATATGGTTGAAGGAATCCAACAACCCATGCGCCAAGCTATGGAAGGAGAAATATGAAAAAAACTAGAGAGAAGGGGACTTAATCAAAATGACAGGGTACATCAGGGGTTCCCACATCTTGAATAGTGCTTGGGAGAATAGAGCTTTACTTCAGAATCATAGCTTCTAGGAGATTGGGAATGGAAACCTTGCCTGGGTTTGTGAGGATAACTAGCAACAGGAATCCAACTTAAGTAGAGAAGGACTGGATATTCTCAGAGAGGAAACTGTCAACAAAGGAATAAAAAAGGTTAGTGACTTTTGGGATCAAGCTAGAAATAATGGCAAGTGGAGAAATTGGAAAGTACCAATTAGTAGTGAAGAATCTTCTTTGAAGACCCAGGCAAAAACTCTTGCCAAAATCCTCGAAAGAAGGAAAATTTTGATCTCGTCATCCCTAGATCAACTTAGATGGGGAAGAAGCAGTGAGGGCAATTTCAACCTCAAAGAAGCCAAAGATGTGGTCACTGGATACAATTTTTCAAACCATGATAACACTTGGAAGGACCTATGGAAGCACCCTCAATGGATGAAAATCAAGCTGTTTATGTGGATGGTTCATCATAATTAGATTTTGACTTGGGAAAATATCAGAAAGAAAGATTTTGCAGGACCTTTCAGATGCTAGTTATGTGGTATCCAAGAAGAAACGAGGGATCACCTTCTCAACCTCTGCACTTTCACCTCTACCTTATGGAACTGGGTAGCCTGTATCTTTAGACAAACTGAAAGAGATGAAAATGACATCTCCAAAACCTTAAAAAATTGGAGAAAAAACTCTCAGAGAATGAGACTGTCAACTCAGCCTGGACCCTAATCCCGGCTTCCTTATTTGGAACGTTTGGAAAGAATGCAATAACAAAATTTTCAAGGACAAATCCAGCTCACCCCAAATCATCATAAATCATCTCCTCAGGAAGCTCAAAGAGATTATTAATACTTTTCAGAAGCACCCTGCTGAGAATCAACCTTCTCATTAGGATGCTTGAATTCTTCTTCTTTTGGGCCTATAGAAGATGGTCCCTCAGTCTCTATCCAAATTCCATCTCGTGCTACTATGAGGCAGGACTTCTGGCATCCCCCCTGCCCCGGGTTCTTAAAATTAAATACAGATGGAGCCTCGAAAGGTAACCCAGAGGAAGTATGGTATGGAGGTGTCATTAGAGATGACAAGGGGAATTTAATAGTCATCTTCCTCGGCTGCTTAGGGATTGCTACCAACAGCATGGCATAACTAATGGCCATAGAAAAGGGCTTAGACATTATGAGAAATATCAACATGAAGAACTCCATAATAGAAGATGATTTTGAATTAACAATCAATTCTATAAAAAGAATAGCCAATGGCTCAGACCCTGAGAAAATCTCGCACCACTGGAGACTGTTGCAGGTTTATCGGCATATTCAATCACATCTGAGAATCCTAAGAACCCTAAGTTTTTCTCATGTGCACAGAAACACAAACAGAGTAGTGGACCGGCTAGCAAATGAAGGGGTGCTTTGCAAGAATGAATACAATTTTTACAAATGGGAAATGATGCCTGTAGGGAATTTGAGAGAAGAATGCTACAGTCTGGCTCACGCTGACAATGAGCATTTTCTCAAGTCGAGCAGGGAAGAGGATGGCGGACCAAGGTTCATCTAGCCTCTACTCCCGTTTGCGTTGTCTTGAAGGTTCTCCTTTGGATGGCAGGCGGCAAAGTACAAGTGGTTTTCGTTCAAAAAGGAATTAGAGGCTAATTGGTTTTGTGGTTTATAGCATGCATTTGAGCTCTAAAGTGGTTTTGCCTCTGATGCCATTCATCAATCAACACGTGGTAGTGGGTGGAGAGAGAATACCGCCCATATCACACGGGTTAGCCTCGTGCTTCTTCTCTGTGTGATATTCTCCTCAGCCGTCGGATTAGGGGAGGGAAGATCAATGACTCTAGTACATCGAGCTAGTTCAACGAGTTATCCTTCGTGCTTTTCAAGTTCTATGTGTTGGCTCCTGAATGGTGGATCTCTTAGTTGCACGGGTTTTAACCCCCAGAGTGAACCCGATTTATTCTTTGCTTCGAGTCTATTCTCCTTTTGTGTGTGGGATTTTGTTTTTTAGTGGGTTGTTTGTTATAAGGATTGCATCCCGTTGTTTAGGGTTTGGCGGTCCTCGGTTGTGCCCATTGACTATGTCCGGGACTTGTAACATAGTTTTGTAATTTTTTAAACCTTTGAATGAGAAACAAAAAACACTCTTGCTTTAGAAAAAAAAAATTATTGTTCTAATTATTTTAAATTAAAATTAAAATTATGATATTATAATAAAAGTGAAATTAAAAATAAATTTAATTGTTAGAAAAATTTAAATTAAAAAATTTGAAATTGTATTTTTTATTATTAATTTTTAATAAAATATTATAAAAATTTAGATAAATTTTTATGAATTTTATATTGTTGAAATATTAGCAAAGGATTTTTTATGATTGAGCTCTCTGCAAGCTCTCATGGCAGCCGTTAGGGTTTAATCGTTCTGTATTAGTTACAGGCTCGGTCCCGTGGTTGGCATAGCAGCAGCTGGCCGTCTCTTCAGCTGCTGTGTATGAACACTGTAGAGTTTGAGTCTTACAAGGAGCTAAGGCAATCGCGGGTCTGGAAGCAGTCTTCTCCCACCTCGAAGCCCTGCTTCATCAGGGTCAAGTGTTGACCAACTGCATGGAAGCAGAGGGGTCCAGTGGGGCCCCTACTTTTAAACAAATACTTATGCAGAAGCAGAAGTATGACAGAAAGGAAGGGGTCAGGATATCTGGGCTTGACAACAACAAGCAACTTGGCAAAGGGAATAAGGATCAACCTCAAGGGAACACTGACAAGAAAAAAGAAACAACACAGAGCACAGGCCCAGAGACAGAAAGCCTGACAGGAGCTAAAGACAAAACTCCTTTAATAATCAACTCATCAGGAAACGAGAACCGACAAGTTGATGATGAAAGGAAGCAAATAGGTGACAGACAAGGCAAGCCGGAAAAGGAGGGGGAACCTAGTTCAAACCCCTACAAACATACTTAATCCAGTGGAGCTTGCAAACCAAAAAAGACCAATAACCTAAGGGTAGTTATAACTGACCCAGAGATTCAAGCATACAGGGAGCATATGGCGGAACAGGCCATCATCTGCAAGTTTATGGGTATTTGGCCGTCTGAAAGAACTCTTTGTCATTGGATCAAACTGCATTGGAAGCCTCGAGGGGATGTCAAACTTCACCTTGGAGCCAAAGGCTTTTTTACTGTAGTCTTCTCCAACCTAGAAGACAAGGACAGAGTTTTTGAAGGAGGCCCTTATTTTTTGGCTTCAGCAGGTCTGTACATGAGACCATGGAAGCCAAATTTTTCCCCGGAGAAGGAGTCTTTCACCCAAGTCCCAGTCTGGATCCGCTTATTCTCTCTTCCAATAGACTACTAGGGTCTAAATGCACTGAAACAAATTGGTGACAAGTTGGGAACATTCATCAAAGCCTCTGAAGCTACTCTCCAAAAGAGATACACTTCTTATGCCAGAATTTGGGTTGAAATGGACGTCTTTGGGGCACTACATGAAGGACTCTGGCTGGAATATAGGGACGAGGATTACTTTCAGGATATCGATTATGAGCAGATTCCCTTCTGCTGCCGCAAATGCCACGAACATGGGCATCTGATAAGGGATTTCCCAAAGATCAAGAAGGAACAAGAAACCGAAGCAGCACAAGCCCACAAAGATACAGAAGCCTTCATCAAACCCAAATCCAAACAGAGAACAAATAGACGAAAGAATCTCAGAGGAAACATGGAAAGAAACATCCACAGCAATCCTTTTGTGATCTTAGACCTTGAAACTGACTCGAAAGATAAGCACAAAGCTCTAACATCAGGAGCAGAGAATGAAGAAAAAGAAATACCAACAGGGGAAGATACGCATGTAGAGAACCTCAATAATGAGGTTCAAATGCAGGAGAGAACAGAGGGTACTGAGGAAGAAACTGACATGCTGACCAGTGATGGCGGCAGCGAAGATCAAGACTGGGAAAACACGTTAGCAAGAGAAGGTTTGAACCTACCAGCAATGGCTGAGAACTGGAAATCCCGAGGGATAGAGAACGCTTCGGAGGAAGAAGTCAGAATAGTAAATGACCTCTTCATAGCAAGGCAAAAGGCAGAACTAGAAAGGCAGAATAGGAAGTTGGGTGTGGCGAAAGGCAATAGCTCACATTCAAAAAGTCCTCTATGGAAAACCTCGAGTTCCAAACAAAAGAAGAGAAGAGATCGGAAAACAAGTGCTGAAGCACTACAAGAACTAGGCATGATCATGATAAACTCAGGAAAGATGAAGGCGCTCAGCGCCTTCCAGTCCTTCCAATAAATCTCAGTTATCTATGAAGATAATCTCGTGGAATGCCAGAGGGCTTAATAGCCAGGCGAAACACAGGATTTTAAAGTGGAAAATCCAAAAGTATAAACCGAAAATCATGTTTTTACAGGAAACTAAATGCAGCAGCCCCAATATCAGCAATCTTTGCAGAAAATTGGGAAGACATATGGAAGTTCTAGAAAATGAAAGTCAAGGAAGAGAAGGAGGCCTCGCAACCATGTGGGATTCAAGGGAAGTCCAGATGTTATCGGCGGAAGCTAATAGGCACTACATGGTAGTGGAGTTCCAACCCATAGGTAACTCTGGTTCTTTCCTCTGTATCAATATTTATAGTCCTCAGAAACTAGAAGATAAGATAACATTTTGAGAAAATTTATCTAGAATTATCAGAAGGCATCCTAGATCTAAGTGTATTTTGGGGGGTGATTTCAATATGATAACTACCCTGTTGGAAAAAAAAGGTCTCAGGAAACTAAACAGAGATGCGGAAGATTTCAAAGACTTCATTGAAACTGTCAAACTTGTAGATTTCTACCCCAAGAGTGGCCTTTACACTTGGAACAACAGAAGGGGGGGTGACAAGCTAATAGCTTCTCGCTTGGATAGATTCTTAATCTCAGAAAGCATCATAATGGATGGCATAACAGCGGAATCAGATATCCTACCCAGTGGGGGATCAGATCACTGGCCAATCTCGCTCATTGTTGAAGTTCTGGGTACCCCGAGGAACAAACCCTTCTGGTTTGAGAAGTTCTGGTTAGACCACCCCAACTTCCTTGAGATGGTAAAGAAATGGTGGTCAGAACCCTTAGAGGTTAGTGGATCCAAGATGTTCAATCTACAAAAGAAGCTAAAAACAACTAAACAAAATATAAAAGATTCGAACAAAACAGTCTTCGGAAACATATTCCAGGAGAAGATCATTCTCGAAAACAAACTGGAACAGATCCACAGAGAAGGTGCAGCAGGGAACCTCAGTGCCGAGGCTATGGAACAGGAAAAAACTCTCTCTCAGCAATGGCATAAACGGTGCTCTCAAGAAGAGACTTTATGGAGACAGAAGTCAAGAATTCAATGGTTAAAAGAGGGAGAGCTAAATACTAAATTTTTCCACAGATCGGCTCTAGACCATAGAAGTAACAATCGAATTCTTGAACTGAAAAACAATGCAGGGGAGATCCTGAAAAATCACAACGACATATCTGCTCTGCTCTCGGACCACTTCAAATCAATTGCTCAGGAACCTCCCATAAATAGAGAGGAAGCCATTAAGGAATTAACAGCAGCTATCTCGAAGACTATTACCTCAGATCAGAATTGGGCCCTGTGTAGGGAAATATGCTTGGAAGAAGTGGAGGAAGTGATTAGGAGTATGACCAATGATAAAGCTCCAGGTCCAGATGGTTTCACCATCAATTTCTACAAGGCCTGCTGGAGCATCGTTAAACAGGATGTTTGGGAGGTGGTGGAAGACTCCAGACATTCAGGGACTATTCTAAAATCCCTCAACTCCACCTTTGTAGCACTCATACCCAAGGTTGAAGAAGCCAAAACACCTGATAAATTTAGACCCATTGCATTATGTAATGTAATATACAAGATTATCTCAAAAGTCATAGCTAGCATATTGAAGACGATTCTCCCGGGCATAATCTCAGAAGAGCAATCGGGCTACGTTGAGGGTAGGCAAATTATCGACAACATCTTATTAGCACAGAGATGATTCACTGAATACATTCAAGGAAAAAGAAAGGCATGCTCATGCAATTGGATCTCTCAAAAGCTTATGACAAAGTTAGCTGGAAATACCTTGAAGTTGTTCTAAGAGCTTTTGGCTTCTGCAGGACATGGATCAAGTGGACTCTGGCTCTCATCAAATCTCCTAGATATTCCATCCTTGTCAACGGTGCTCCTTCTATCGCTTTCACTCCTTCGAGGGGAATTAGACAAGGGGATCCCTTATCCCCTTTTCTCTTCGTTATCCTCATGGAAGGCCTAAGTCGAACCATAGCCAAGAAGAAAGTGGAAGGGAAAATAAAGGGTCTTCAGCCTATAAGATCACTTCCTGCTACCACTCATCAACAGTTTGTCGACGACACCATGTTACATGGATCTCCCACGGTGAAGGAGGCGTTTGCTTATAGGGATATCCTGGATCTCTTCAGCCAGGCCTCTGGTATGGAAATTAACTTTTCTAAATCCACTATTTTCTTTTTCAACAGTCACCCAACAGTTCAATCTCACTTATCCCAGCTACTAGGATTCAGGATTGGCTCCCTGCCTTCGAGATACTTGGGAGCTCCTCTAACTCTCAGACCCTGGCAGAAAGGGCATTGGGAGAAAATTCTAGCCAACATGAAGAAAAGATGCTCACATTGGACGAACAGAGCTCTTAATCTGGCGGGCAGGCTCATCCTAACCAAAGCCGTCCTTCAGGCCATCCCGCAATACCTTCTCTCAATGCTTCCTGCCCCCAAAGGTATTCTCCAGCAAATAAGAAATATTCAGTGATCCTTCCTTTGGAGCGGTAATGGTGATAAGAAAAAGTGGGATTTGGTGGCTTGGAATAAACTCTGTATGCCGAAATCCAGGGGGGATTGAATCTAGTTGATCCAGGGGTGGTCAACTGAACGTGTGGAGCTAAAATATGGTGGAAATGGATTGAGAACCCCACCTTACCATGGGCTCGGCATTGGAAAGAAAAATATGTTCCGGACTGTGATACTCAGGAACTCATAAGACTACAGGAAACCCCGGAAGGCTCACCCATATGGAATCATGCCAAATGTAACAAGAACCTAGTTCAGGAAAACAACTTTTGGGAAATTCGTAATGGTAGGCTAGCCTTGATCTGGAAAGATGCCTGGCAGCAGCTTCCCAAACTCGACTCTCCAGAATTAACTACCATAAAGCAAACTTATCAAACTCAGGGTAGATACAAAGTCAGTCGTTACTGGAAGCAATAAAACACAGATGATAATTGGAGGGATTGGATAAACTTAAATCCTGGGAACACAGAGGTAAACAACCACACCAATCAGCATTTCAATGAGTGCATCCTAAAAAGAAAGATCAGAAAAACTGAAGAGGATGACAAACTCAGGTGGGGTCTCAAAGGTAATGGAAATTTCTCACTGAAAGAGGCCAGAAACATATTAGAAAAGGAAGAACAGGCAGAGGTCATGCCATGGTGCAGCAAGGTATGGGATAGTCTTCTATGGCCGAAGATCAGAACTTTCCTCTGGCTACTGATGAGAAATAAGACTCTTACTTGGGACAATCTATGCAAGAAAGGTTTTGAGGGACCCTCTAGATGACCTATGTGTTCTATGGAAGAGGAATCACTGAACCATCTTTTCAATACCTGTGAATGGGCCTCTCAATTATGGTGTTGGATGGAAGGGATCCTTAGCAGTTCTGACCGAAAGAGAGATTCTATTCACAGCACTATTCTGGATTGGAAGACAGACTTCTCTGGCATACAAAGAGTCAATAGCATATGGAAATCGGTACCAGGGTTTTTACTTTGGTCTATCTGGAAGGAGCGCAACCGCAGAATTTTCCAAGATGAACACAAGAACATTGATTTCTCTAAAGACAACATAATTACCAATATTCAGCAGTTAATTCAAACCAAATGTAGAGAGGAAAGCAACGAAAAGCCTACAACACAGGACTTACATATTTTGAAAAGCTTCCGGCTGGAAGGAACCAGCAATATTATTGTTCCGCAACATAGAATTCAACCACCCTCACAGAATGATAAATGGCAATGCCCACCAGAAGGTGGTTTAAAATTGAATTTTGATGGGGCGTCGAGAGGCAACCCTGGCATGGCTAGAATCAGAGGTGTCTTACGCAACCAGCATGGAGAAATTCTTCATATCTACTATAAAGCGCTTGGGGAAATCACGAATAATGAAATGGAATTCGCAGCTCTGGAACATGGTCTAAGAATTGCAAAATCCAGATGCCTCTGTAACATTATTCTGGAAGGAGATTCCTCACTGGTCATTTCCACAGCTCAAAAATTGCAGCGGGTTACAAAAGCAAACAAAGCTACTAAGCATTGGAGGTTAGCCAAAGTTACAAAAAGCATCACAGAACTCATGGAGGGCATGCAAGGTCTAGTCTTCCATGCGGTCCGTCGTCGAGCAAACGAGCTGGCGGATTACCTGGCGAACTGTGGAGTATACAGTCAGGAAAGGGGATGGGACAGCTATTGGGAGGAGGTGAACTGTCCGATTTTGAAAAATCGATGTACACAGCTGGCGCAACAAGACTTAAACAACACCGACCGGGCCTGACCGGCAACGGTTTATCTGTCTGGTACCGTCAAAAGGAAAATTCGAGCAACGATCAGGTAAATCATCACAAGTGCAGGACGATTGGACAGATGAGGCGGTGGTCTTCAGTGCGGGGTAGAGCCAAACATGGGAACCATCAACAGGGTTCATGCTACGAGGAGAGCTGTAGAGACCGTTTGGGGAGAAAGGACATTCGCCTCAAACCTGATAGGAAGGTAATTAGGAATACTTATGCGCCTGCAGGGAAAGGATTTGAGAGGCGTACGAACACCCTATGCATTAATTACAACAGTACTACTTCCCTGGTTCGGAAGGAAGGGCACTCTCTGGAGAATTCTATGGCTAAAGGCTATTTAACCAGGGGTTCGGGCTCGGCTTCCCCCACATCAGTCCTCAGCTCGGCCAGCATCATTAGCCGGCCTGCTAGTGAAAGGACTTGTCGTAAGTGGTTTAATAGGAACAGTATGGATGCGGGTAGCTGTAGATGCGCGGCGGCTAACCAAGATCTATGCAATGCGCAGAATATATATGTAACTCGAGCCTCAACGAGAAGTAAATGAAAAATCGCTGAGTTGGAGGCTAAAGTTAAACAGGAAGAAGCGAATAAGCAGGAGGGAGCAGCAGTGGATGAAGTTGATTGGCTGAGTGACCCGGGTACACCCGCCAAAAGAGCAACTCAATTTACACGCACTAAGGCGGAAAGTTGGAGGATAAAGACTCTCCTGGCGAAAGCCTTGGAGATGAAGGAAGCTGGGAAGCAACACATCGGGAAGGAGTACCCTGCTCCAGATAATCAACCTGGTAATCCCCCGCCAGCCATGAGTCCTTGGAACGCAGAATCTCTGCTGTTCAGGAAGGAGTGGAGGTGGTCAACAAGAAAGTAACTCTGCTCATCAGGTTGCTTAGGCAAACTCTGAGCCCGGACCCCTTGGTGCAGGAACAAAGGGTGAAGGAGGCACAAGACTTCCACTCCATGCAGGAACTGCAAGCCAAATTTGACAGACATATCCTCGATGTGGGTCTGGACACTGCTAGCAGGATGGGTGGCTTCTCGTGCCCTCGCGGGCTCCCCTAGTCCTCGGTTTCTCGTGATTTAGTTTTGTTTGTTTCGGCTTCTCGCCCGTCCTTCTGATTTATCTCTTGTCTCTCTGTGTTTTGTATTGGTTTCGGCCCCATGCTTAGTCCATATGTCTAGGCCGTATGCGTGTTTTAGGTCAAACATCCAATTTTGACAATATCATGACGTTATATCTCTCTGCTCTTAAAATGGCTGCCCTGCGTGGTGAGCAGTCTAGTTTTGATAAGCCCGCTTGGTGGTTTCTTTTGGTTTTGGAAGCTCATTGCCTATGCACAGCGAGGCTGTAATGGATTTCTCAGGTTTCTGTCTGCCTCAGCAGACTTTCTGTAAATTATTTTCTTTTTTTTTAATACATATACATCTGACTTACAAAAAAAAAGAAATATTAGTAAATTTTAAAAGAATAATAATGTAAAAATAAAAATAAATGTTTTTAAGTTTTACATGGAAATTGCTAGATAAAAAAATTTAAAAGATAAATGTTGTAAAAATAAAAATGTTGATACATAGATAAAATGAAAAAAAAAATGTCACAAACCTTATAAAGTTTAAAATTCTAATTAAATAAAAATTAAGATAAAAAATATGTTTTTAAAAATAACTAAAATTAAATCAATCACTTTGATTTAAATATTAACTAATATAGTTAAATAAATTTTAATTTATAAAAATAAATTTTAATTAACTAATAAAATTAAATAGTTTCTTAACTCACAAAAGAAATAAATTTCTATCCAATAGAAATTTCATTACTTGAAACCATGATTATAAAAATTCATATTTCTTATAAATTATTACAAATGGTTGGTATGTATTTGATGGAAAAAAATATGAACTGCAAATACTTTCAAATTAATATAAATTTTAAAATTTTAAATATTGATATAATATTTTTTTAAATATAAATATAATTTTTATTTTGAAATATATGATGAAAAATAATTTTATAATATATAATATTTACATAACTTGGTTTTATGTAAATTTATAAAATTGAATTGTGAATGACCTAAAAAAGTGTATTTTGGAAGAAGTTTTTGTCAACAATGTCCCTTTTATGATGACCTTGTATTATGCTTTGTCTTGACTAGTGTTAAAAGGAAAATGATCATTGCAAAGATAAGAACTAATTCTGATGATCTTAGAAGTGAAGCTAGATGTTGGTCCATTTCCAAATCACTTTGGGGAAAAAGAATATATCATCTTTCTTATACTAAGAGGGTTCAATATGACAAACATGTTCAATGGTGAAGGGGCCTATACGATATACTCTTCCTCCTTGGTATACTTCACACAATAAACTTAGCTTGTGTCTACCTACATTGTTGGTCACAACATAAATTTCATGGGATATCTTAATTGCAAGGGGTGGATTTCAGTCATTCAAGCAGACTTTCAACATTAATAGTCACATAACCCACTCATATGTGGCACCTATGGTCCTCAATGCTACGAGGGAATCATCAGCAGATATGTAACCCTGGTTCACATGAACTTCACATGGGCTATAACATATTCCAGCATGGATGGTGGCAATTCATTCAATTAATCTAACAGTGGATACCACCCTTAAGAACCCTAACTCTATCTATTCACTAAGTATCCAGCCCATTTGCTCCTTTTTCTTAATGTGAGCGATAATCTATCCAACAGTCATGGCGATCGTTAATAGGGGTCGAAGGTTTGAAAGGAATTTTCCCAGACCATGGAAATGCCTACTCCTCCTCTACTACTAGGTAAGGAAATCTTACGTTCTGGTGTGAAATTATACATGGTTCTTACGTTCTTTGGTAATGCATTTATTATTATGTTTTGACCCTTACTAATTTTTCTGATGCTTCGCTCAGTTTTGGAATTTGTTAATGATTTTATCTTCTATATTTTGCTAGCTTCGAGGGTTTATATATATATAATATATATATTTTAATGTCTTGGTGTGCCATGGTTGAGTAGAAGGTTCAGACCGTATACCTTTCCAGTCACCTAGAAGAGAAACATTACTACGACAATTGACCCCTTTTTTTCACTAACATTTAACTTGTTTTGTTCCGTTTAGGTGTCACAGGTAGCCTTATAGGGATAGTTTGGACTTACGCACCTTGCACTAATTTATAGCCCTTATTATATAATTTTTTCCTCGCCTCTATTTTATTCTCTTGGTTTCCTTTTTGATGGATTCATTTTCGTTTTCTGAGGGACGTATTCACTTACAGTTGCCTAATCAATTTAAATTTTCATGGCCATATCTTCCATCGATACATGGGTATGAGTATGTAGATTTTTTTTTTTGCAAGTTCATCTCGTTTCTTCCCCTGCTCTTGTACATTTTTATTTACTTAGATCTAGTTATTGGTTTTCCAACAGCTCTCCCCCAAAATAATTTTGAAAAATATGGCGAGATTCCTTCAATGACCAACTGTTCACTAACAAGGTAAATTCAGAATAGTGCAGCTATTGTATATGTTACTCCACATTTTGGTTCTATGTAATTTTCCTTGTCTTATGTTTTTCTTTTACTGCGTTATAGGTATGATCACATATCATTTCCCTATATCCATGCTACCTGGAGAAACAACATTACAACCCCTAACTCCAACCATGCTAGCATAGGTCGGTTGAAAAAATAGGTTCTTTTTTTCTTAATTCATAGACGCTATGCTCATGCCACAGATGCAATATTGGGTCTATTTTTTAGAAGTCGAGACTTAACTGAGTGGTCATTTCCAACCTCTCAAACTATAGTCTATGTTTATCTATTGTTCGAGATATATTAAGTGATTTTGGCTCACCTAAGGCTTGATATGCCAAATGTACTCCTATATTTTAAGTATATATATTAAACCTTTAGGTTTTGTAATCAATTAAGCTGCTCAGTGTACATTGTACAATTTTAATTCTCTACCTCCATTCATTGGGGCTTCATGGTCATCGTTTCTATGTTTGAATTCTTGCACATTGTTACCCTTCAGAATAGAGATTCATATGGGATTGTATGTTAAATCAATTATGTTCTTGAAATAAACTATGAAGTTTCCTATTTCATTCTTGTGGAATTATGTTAAAATGTTGTTGTTAGTTTTGCGCACTATCTGAATAGTTTGAATGAATAGAAAATGGTATAATTACTTCCTTTCTCTATTGAACTGAACTTAATATGGGACAATTCCTTAAGTGGATGTCATGACTGGTCCATTATAAGTAGAAACGTTAATCACCAACTCGCTAGGTAGGTAGTTATGCACATCTAATCTTTACTTCTTTTAACTCACCTATTTGCGACAGAGACTTAGATAAAAATCATTGAATATTTTTTTCAGTCCTATGATTTTAAAATATATAAAATTACATAATATTGTTTGCATTACCAGCAAGGCTTTCTTCATGCAAATGCCTTTAGATCCTTTTGTTTTGTCTCTGCTTAAGAATACTACCTTATTTAATCTACGAGTATGAAGAATTTTAGTATGTCGACTTAATGTGGACCTTATAATCAATTCAATTAAAATAATGGCCTTAACCCTTTGAGGGATAATTTCATTTTAGTGGCTTCCTACATAAATAAGTTTCTTTTTTTCAACAGAAAAAATTATAAATTGTACATATCTTCAATTTCCTATACACATATGTATATTGATTCTAACACTCTTGAAAGGTTGATTTTACTTCCATTTACTTGGTAGAATGACAATATATTACTCCTAGTTGCTGCAAGGTTTTGCAACTTCCCACAAGTATTTCCTTTACAGATCGAGCTAAGTTTATGCTATTCACTTTACATCTTTGAGTTAACCATTGTATTAATTCCAACAATGAGATTAGTCTAGCTTCACAAAATATCCTTTGACTGCATTAACAAACTCAGATAGATAAATGGAATTCATTTTTCATTGTACAATACTTTGTATAATATTTATATCATTCACTTAATTATTTAGTCAAAGGAAAACAAACACACGCAATGTTTGGTACTGATCAATCCCAATATTCTACATAAAATTTATACCTTCCACAAAATTATTTAATATAAATGTTCACAAGGTAACAATCACAAATAATTGTTAGCACTAAGATCTAATCCAATACTCTGCCATAATTTATTCCATTCACAGAAATAACATGCATGAATTTCCTAACCAAACTTGCTGTAGAAATCATTCTTCCACAAAATTATTTAATATGAAAATTCACAGGAAAATTCTCACACATAATTATTTGAGTTGAGATCTAATACAATGCTCTACCAGAATTCATTCCATTCATAGAAATAGCATACACATATTTAGTAGCTAGATTTATTGTATAAATTATACTTGGGAAGCATACTATCCACCCAACCGGGAATTGAACGACTAGTTCCCCCGAGGTGATAATAGCTGCCAATGGAATCAACAAACTCTTCTAATTCCAGATATGGTATTTTATGCCTTGCATCCCTAGCAGATCATTCCTTAGTGGCATCCGAATTTCTATGGTCTTCTAACCCATTAGCCTAGGCTTTTCGCTTTTTTTATTTTTTATTTTTTTCTAAAAAGGTATCTTCTTTTTCTTTCAATCTCGTATTTTTCTCCCATGACATTTTATTCACCCTTACATGGTGTTTTTTTTACACTGAATGATTTAATAGATTTATCTCCAATCATATTAAATCTTATTAATCAACCCCTAGGGATTTTAAGCAGTGATTTAAGGGAAGATTGTCTTGATCTTACTCATCAACATTGGTTTCCGGATCTTAGAAATACTCTCTTTATCTCAGGTATTTCTTTCCAAAGTAATTTCCAGTTTTCCTTTTCGTGAATAAAATTAATTTATTACATCACCATACTTTATTGTTTATTTTAATTCAATTTTACCATGGCATTTTACCCATCACAACTAAAAATAGTTCAATCTAAAAACAAAAATATATTTACATAGAAACAGAGGGCTATTACATCTTCCCCCTCTTTTTTAAATTAACACCAACTTTGTGTTTATAATTCATTTGCATAATTCTTGAACCATGTTGGATAATCTCATTTCATTGTATTCCCCCCCTCCCAAGTAGCCTCCTCAGGTGTAAAGTGTGTCCACTACACTTTAACCTTGGTGACAACTCGATTCTTGAGGAAGATCTCTTTCTAATCTAAGATGTGGAGTAGATATGGCATGGAAGCTCTGTTGAGTTCCACTTGTATCATATTGTAATTAATAATGTGATAACCATCATGAACATATTTCTTTAATAAGGACACATGAAAGAAATTGTGAACTTTAAAATTGCTGGGAAAAGCCAGTTGATATGCTATTGGACCAATTTTGTCCAAGATTTGAAAAGGCCCATAGAAGCATGAGGTACATTTTCTTGGTTTTACTCTTAAGTAAACATGGTCCCCAATATTAAATTATTTATGACTCCTTCTCTTGTCCACATAGATTTTTTTCCTAGCCTGTGTGGTTTCGATGTTCTGTATAATATTTCGTACCACCTATTCCATTTTCTACAAATCATCCCATCCTAACATTAATCGATCTTCTGATTGACTCCAACTATGCAGTGTATGCCATTTCCTTCCGTATAAAGCTTCAAAAGGACTCATTTTTATTGAATTTTGATAGTTATTGTTATATGAAAATTCTGTTAAATGTAGAAAATCCTCTCACTTAGTAGGCCTGTCCACGACGTACATTCGCGACATATCCTCTAAGATCTGATTGGTCCTTTCTGTCTATCCATCCATTTGAGGATGATATGTAGTGCTAAAATTTAATTGATTTCCTATGCCCCCAAATAAAAAATTCCAAAACATGGAGGTAAATTTAACATCGTTGTCTGACACTACCATCTTTGGTACTCCATGCTGTCAGAAAATTTCCTTATGAATATAGTAACAATATGTGTGGTTCCAAAACTAGACTCCACCAGTATAAAATGTGTTTCTTTAGTCAAAGTGTCCATTACCACCATGATGGATTAATTTTGTTGTCTTCTCCTTAGTAATATTATAATAAAACCCAGTGAAATAACTTCCCACTTCCATTCAAGAATGGATAGTGGGTTCAACAATCCAGCAGGGTGTTGATGTTCCACCTTTACTTGTTGACATTCTATACATTTGGCTAACTATTCTTCTGCCACCTTCTTCATTCTTGATAAAAATAAGTTTTTCCTTGATGTTGTTATCATCTTTTGGTATTTAGGATGACCTGCATATAGTTTCTTGTGATATTCATCCAATATCGTTTATTTTAGCATACTCACATTGGGAATATACCATCTATTTCGGTATGCTAACAAGTTTTCTTAATTTCTAGCATATCCTAGAACTTCCATTTGTTGTAATTTTTGTTGAACTTCCAGATACTTATGATCTTGTTTCTTTTAATTTTTCATATGTTCCAAAAAATCTATACTGATACTGCTAACCCATTCTCCCATTAAAGCATGAGCATGTATACTTAAAGCATCACTTATTTTGTTTTCTTTTCCTTTTATGTTTTTAACATTGAATCAAAACTCACTAAGGAAATATAGCCACCATTCTTGTTTAGCATTGAGATTAGGTTGGTTAAAAAAATATTTCAGGATGATGTGATTTGTTAAGAAGGTAAATATTTTCGCTAGCAAATAGTGTCTCCATATTTTTGGAGCGTGTATCACTACTGCCAACTCTAGATCACACACAACATAATTCTTTTCATGTGGTTTCATCATCCTAGACTCATAGGCTACTACTACATTTTGCTGCATCAACACTTCCCCAAGCCCTTCCAAACATGCATCAATACAAAAAATGAATTCCTTGTTTGGGTCTACAATGTTTAGTATAGGAGCTACTTTGAGAAGTTGTTTTAACTTGTCAAAAATTTCCTGGAATTTGGTTGTCCACTAAAAATTTGTTCCTTTTTTATGTAAGGAAGCAATGGGATAAGCCAATTTTGAAAACACCTCTATAAATATTTGTTAATATCTTGTGATCCCATAAATGAGGGAAATTTTGACGCATCCTTATGTATGGGCCAATTCATAATAGCCCTAACCTTTTTAAGATAAACATATAGTCCCTCCTTGGAAATGGCGCGATCTAAATACTATATTTTGTGTTTGTAAAGCTCACATTTGCGGAATTTTGCATAGAGATGTTGTTCGCTTAAAGTTTTTAACACCAACTTTATATGTTCTTTATGCTCTTCTTCATTTTTAGAATACACTAAAATGTTATATATAAATATGAACAAAAACCTGTCAAGATATTTGTGAAGTAAAATATTCATTAAACACATGAAGGTTGTTGATGTGTTAGTGAGACGAAAGGGTAACACTACAAACTCATAGGGACCATATATGGTTCTAAAATTTGTCTTATGAATATATTCATCTTTTATTCGTACTTGGTGATACCAAATGTTAGGAAACCAACTCACAAAAAGATAGAAAAGATAGATCAAGGTCTTAGAATTCAGCCTCTTCGAGGGGGCAACCTCCTTTACATTACACAAATGAATAATTCTAAGATGATAGAAATGACTAAACCTCCCTTCTATATATAAGAGTCTAAAATGTCACAATATAATCAAGCTGACATAATAGTAATAACATAAGGGCACAAAAATAACAATAGTGGGTTTCTATGGGGCATACTAATAACAATATGGGGACAATAGGGGCACAATAATAACAATAAGGGATAAAATGACAATAGTAATGGGGGAATCACTAGTATTATAGGGGCCTAACATGCCCCTCTCCTTTAGAAAAGCGTTGTCCTCAACATTTGAGTAGTTCTTGATGCTTTCGTATAAAATTATCATCCTCCCATGTGGAATCTTTAGCAGATAAGTTCTTCCACTTGATGAGATACTCCAAAATTGATCGATTTCGTAGCTTTCGAGTTCTTTATTTTTGTGACTGCTTCCAGTTCCAATATGATTTTTACTTCCTCGTCAAGTTTTGGCAATATTGTTTGAACTGGGAGTTTGTCACCTATAACCTTGTTTAAACATGAAACATGGAAAACTAGGTGCACTCAAGAAGTTGCAGGAAGCTCCAATTTGTATTATCCTTCTATTGAAGGCCCCGAAAATTGGGTCTACCACAAGGGGGATACCCACCTGGTCCAGACCTTGGTTGGCAGCTCCTTATCCGTTTGGTATAGCGGGTCCGACTGGGGATATGGGACCAGTTTCCTAGTTCAGTGTGTGTGTGTGTGTGAAAGATGGGTATTTCTGCTCTAACTAGAATACTTCTATCCTAATTCTAATCTAATGCTATGCTATTGTGTTCTAATAAACAGAAAAAAATCAAAATTTATGCTAACCTTGGGTGTGATCTTTCTTCTATGCGATCTAAAAAGATTTCAAACAATAACTGGTAATAAAGATCATTCAGCTATTATAAGAAAATAATTCAATAAAGATGAACTACTTCGTATAAAAAGTTGGATGAAACAGTTGGGAAAACATATCGCATAAATGAGCTATTCATACACTAAGCATAAATAAATAGTTATCACCGTACAAAAGTGCCAAATGATAACTCAGGCATCGACGCTGTAATCTATAAACAACTGAAAACTGAACATCACTTTAACGCATAAGCAGAAATGGTTAAGAGATAAAAGTACCATTTATAACTAGTCCTACTCATGAGCTTCAAGCGACAATTGATTTATCTCTCCTTGATTTAACATCCACTAAGGGTACAAAAGTGCAACATCAGTAGCAGATATCAAATACAAATACCAATAAACCCTGTTCCATTCATTCATCAAAACCTCCTCAGAGGGTGCAAAAGTGCATGTTCTGAGGACAAGTTTTTGATAAATTTCCGGACCCTTCTCTAAATGCATGAGAAGGGTTTAAATACTACTAACTAAATAACTTATTTACAGAAATTCAGGATTCGGTTTAAATGACCGTCCTTTTTCTAAGCAAAACTATTTCTAAAATTAAATCTAATATCTAACTATTTCTAAATTTGCTCCTTAACGTCGCAAGCATTTAGTATATGCCTGGGTAGAGTCAGTTGACTGTCTTCCACCTTTGGTTGAGTTAAGAAAACAAAATCGGCAAGATTTGGCACTATCTTTAGTAAAATCGATGATATACTTAAGAGTCATCTAATGACTATGTGGCTTTACCATGTATGCCTGGTAATAATCCCATTTCAACTTGGTTAACCCTTGGATTGCTTCTGCTTTTTCTTTATCTTTCTGTTTCCATTTTGTTTCTATCATTGCTTTCTTGCAATTTTCGGGGCTTCTAGGTGACTGAGTAGTTAGAAGCCTTCCTTTCCGAGCAAGTTTTCTTAGCGATGCGCGATTAGCGCTAAGTGCTAATCGTGCATCGGAAACTGCCTCCGTTCCTTGATCCAGGCTTCCCTGATGTGTTTTTCGCCTTTTGCGCCTTTTTCTCTCATCGGGTATCTCAAAATTTGTAAAAATAGTGATTCCATGAGCTCTTGACCCTAAGCATTAAACTGTCTGTTTCTGGTATCAACATCGTTCAGTACCCATTCAACCATGGCTGTATATGAGAGATCTATGATGGATGCCATAGAAGAGTTCTGCGGCTCTTTCTCTTCCTTAAGTAGATTAGGTGTGCCTTCCCAAATGGACATTGGAGTACTGCCTTTCCTCCTCATAGTTTCCTGCATACTGCCTTGTATAACGATTTGTCCTTCATTCCTGCAGTTTACAAATGAGGTGGAAGTAATGATAAAAATAATGACAAGAAAACATTAAATGCCGAGGATATGCAAAAACACGCCACCTTACGTGAACTAGTTCTTCGAAAAACACAACACCATACTTCATTGGCAATTGGCAACATCTGATTAATTCGCATAAAAGTGCATGACCAGTTCTTGGCCTAAAAAAACATTTTCTTGAATAATGAGCCAGAACCAACTGCGATGGAGAGGTCTTGTGATTTTTCTTTGCGATATCGCAGATCGCTGCATCGCATTACCACAATCTCATCGTGTTGTTCTATCGCAAGGTTACTTGGTCGCAATATCACAATATCGCAAGATCGCAGATCGCTAAATCGTTATAATCATTATGTGTAATTTATGTGATTTTTGCGATGTGCGATATGGGATATTGCATATCGGCAATTTTAAAGTTTTTCAAGTGAGTGCTCATTAATGCATGCGATGCGATGGAGTTTTGCGTCGCAATTTCGCGTTTTTTATCATTTTCGCTCATTAGAAGGTACCTTATCATTCTTTGTGCGAGGCGATATCTCTTAAGGAGTGAATTTACTTTCTTCATCATGAAACTTAAGCTTTTTAGATTCTTCAAAGGTATTTTCCTAAGTCCATGATGTTGTAAGTTTCATATAAAAGGAAATATAAACACTAATTGATTTTTTTTAATTTTTGACTAAGGGTCCCCACTTATTTAGTATTAGAAATAACACTTCATAAGGACGGGGGTTGTTGGTGGCCACAACAATTGGCGATTCACTTGGAAGAACTAGTTATCTCTGTGTTTCTATTGAATTGTTTCAACTTCCAAAACATAAAAAATTTCAGAAAATTAAAATTTATTATGGAAAGATAAAGTACATTATGCTCTAACCTGTCAATGACATTTTGTTTTGGCTATTTTCAACTTTGATTATTTGCTCCATCAAGTTATTCCTTGTATTTACATCAGTCATTACTTGGTCTGTAAAGATAAAACAAAGTCTTCTCTGTAAACCAGTTTTAAATATGCTCATTTTTCGTAGGTAGAGCCTCTGCTGCCAGCAAGCGTTTATAGCCTCGATAGGGTTACCTGTTACCCAGCAATGATCCTGTATCCTACTTAAAGAAACCTACAACTCTTAAAGAAGAATCCACATCCACACTTATTGCTTTGATTTTCTTTTTACTCTTAAAGAACAATGTCTTGGTTTGATAGCCAATTTATGACACAGTCATTCACTCGATTTATAACTTTGTTGAACAAGTTGGCTCGTGATGAGACCCATTGCCTCTTGATTGTAACAATATTGAGTCATTGCCCTGTTGTGGTATGCAATATTTGGCAAAGCCATCAAGTTATAATATCTATGATTATGATAAGCCGGCTCGTGATGAGACCTCTCATTCTTTAAGATGAAGTGTATCCTTGGATTGTTCCTCTGAAAGTTGTGATTTCCTTAGCAGGGAGGAAGTCATTGTTTCCTTTAGATAGCTCTGGATGACAATGGTAGAGTTTTTGGAAGTAGTTGTTCTATAGAGAATCTTTATTTTGTTATTGATACCTTTCATTGCACTGACATAAAACAATTTCTTCACTAAAGGTTGTTTTCGTCAAAATTTATGATGTTGAAACTAGTGTCATATCTAGGTTAGAGTCTTTAACTGTATCTTTCAATAATAAAGATCAATTTTCCAAAAGGTTTGCTATTTATACAAGCGAAAAGTCAAAATCTGAAAGAGAGTTGGTGTCTTTTTTCGTAAATGCCTAAGGTAACCATTCACAACTGGTTTTATTATGAAAAGAATAACTATTACTCTACAAAAATAGAAGAATAATCTTCTATGGAAAATATTTCTTAAGAATTTGTCCGTTGACAGGCAAAGAGTTTCTTTTACCTGATAAATCCTGTAACACAAACGTTGATGGACCTATGACTTCTACAATTTGAAAAGGAGCAAGCCACATCCTTTGAAATTTTGTATGTTTCCCCTTTTCTTCATGTGCCTTGTCCCATTTTAAAACTAAGTCTCCCATCTGAAAATCTTTTCTGGTCATTATGTTTGAATCAAAAGAGGATTTGACTAGTGCTTGATGATGAGCATGCGTTTTCTTAGCCTGTTCTCGTTGTTCTTCTAATTTGATTATTTCCATTTGTCTTAGGTGTAATGAGTAAGTTGGTACTTCATCAATGTATTGAACTAGAGACAAAGAGGGAATTGCTAAATGAGTCGGAAGAACCACTTCTTTCCCATAAACTAAATTAAAGGGAGAAGTGCTGATGGAAGCTTTTCTCGTTATTTGGTCTGCCCACAAAGCATATATTAAAGATTTATGCCAATTTTTATGATTTTGGTCTACTGTTCTTTTGATAATCCTGATTAGGTTTTTATTTGTAGACTCGGCTAACCCATTGCCCTGTGGGTAATAATTGGTCGAATATTTAAGTTTGAATCCTCTTTTAAGTGCAAATGCAGTCATTGCATTTCCAGAAAATTATGATGCATTATCAAACATTAAAGCGGAAGGCAATCCAAACCTGGTGATTATAAATTGATCTATGAACCCAATGATATTTTCAGCATTATCCGCCTTGAGTAGAATTGCTTCTACCCACTTAGTAAAATAATCTGTTGTTGTAAGGATATATCTATGCTGCTTAGAAGAGTGAGGAACGATCTCACCTATTATGTCCAATCCCCACTGACTGAAAGGTTGTTCGATGTTAACTGGTTGTAGTGGTAAGGATGGCTTCTTTTGTCTCCCAGCAGTAGTTTGGCAGACTTGACATTTCCTCACGTAAATGTGCGAGTCTTTGAATAACGTGGGCCAGTAATATCCTGCGCACAAGATTTTATGTGCAGCAGCATCTCCAGCATAGTGTCCGCCTGCTGGCCCATCGTGGAGTTCCTGCAAAACTTTTTCAGCTTCAGATTTCTCAAGACATCTAAGGAGAATAGAATCATAATTTATTCTAAAAACAATATCATTTATGAGCTGACATTGTTTGGCATTCAACCTTAGAGCTATTTTCTTAGTATGATCGAGGTGTGAAGGAGCATACCCGTTCTTAAGATAATAAATGATATCAGCATATAATGAATCTGCATTGTTTAGGCTTACCTCACACATTTATACCTCTACAGATGGAATTTCAGAAATTTGCGACGCTCCAGCAAACATTTTGCAAAAGCCTTGACCTCTTACAATGTTTGCTGGTTTAATTTCTATGTCATATACTTGTAAGGAAGTAACCCAATTGGCCCTTTTCTCATCCACATCCTTTTGTACTAGAATATTCCTTACCGCTAGAAATGGTACTATAATTTTAGTATGGGTTTTGAGTAGAAAAGTTTTGAAGTGTTTGATTACTTTGAAAATAGCATAAGCCTGTTTCTCCACATCTGAATAATTTAATTCAGCATCCTGTAAATTTGAACTGAAAAAAGCAATTGGTGCTTCCGCATTTTCTTGATTCGTTTGAGTGAGTATCGCAGCATATGACCTATCTGAGGCAAATGTATATAAAATAAAAGGCTCTGAAAAATTTGGAGTTGCTAAAGATGGCGTATTAATAATAGCTTGTTTGATCAGGTTGAATGCTTCATGTTCATCTTGGCCCCATTTAAAATTTGAGTTCTTTTTTATCATGGCTTGTAAAGGGGATACAATTTGTGAAAAATCTGGAACAAATCTCTTTACAAAGTCGATTTGACCAAGGAAAGATTGCATGGTTTCTTTGTTATGAGGTAGGGATATTTTAGAAATTTCTTTGATTCTATCGGAACCGATGTGAATTCCAGATTTTGACATTATGAATCCTAGAAGTTTCCCTTCACTTAATGTGAAAAAAGATTTCTTTGTGAAATTCCATACCTTAAAAATCGTTCGAAGATTTGTTTCAAGTCTTTGAGATGGTCGCTTCGTTTCTTGGAATACACGGTTATATCATCAAAATAAATTACTACATATTTATTGACTAACCTTTAAATACGATGTCCATGGCTCTCTGAAATGTGGCACTAGCATTAATCAAACCAAATGGCATCTTTCAATATGCATATGTGCCCCATTTAGTTCTGAATGTGGTTTTCAATTGATCATCAAGATGTACCAACACTTGATTGTATCCTGAAAA
Source organism: Pinus taeda (assembly GCA_000404065.3). Classification (NCBI taxonomy): domain Eukaryota; kingdom Viridiplantae; phylum Streptophyta; class Pinopsida; order Pinales; family Pinaceae; genus Pinus; species Pinus taeda. The sequence goes on from APFE030004315.1 coordinate 280,259, forward strand.
TCCATCCAAGAAATACATTAATTCTGAGCCCACCACTGCCTGCAATATCTGCTCCATAGGTGGTAAGGGAAAATTGTCTTTTTGACAAGCCTTGTTAAGATTTCGAAAGTCAATACAAATTCTAATATCTCTATTTTTCTTTCTAACAGGTACCATATTGGAGACCCATTTAGAATGTCTAACGGGAAAGATTATCTTGGCTTTCAACAGCTTATTGAGTTCGATTTTTATCTGATTTTCTAAATTGGGATGGATCTTTCTCGATTTTTGTTGGACAGGTTTTTCATTATCGGTCATTGGAATAGTATGTTCGATGATGGAAGTGTCGTATGTTTTGAGCTCATCATAGTTCCAAGCAAAAACGTTTTTGTATTATCTCAAAAGATGAATATATGCTAGTTTTTCTTCAGGGGCTAGGCCAAGGCCTAGATTTATGTTTTGAGGTTTGGCATCAGTTCCTAGGTTTACTAATTCTAAATTCAAAGTTGAACTTTGGAGCTTTGAATTGGTAGACCTTTTAAGCCGATCTTTCAAGTCGTACAAATCTTCTAACTTGACCAACGACTTAGGTATAACATTGTTAGTGCTATTTTGTTGCAATTGTCGATCATGTTGGTCTTCGTCAATTATTTGATTGGAGTAGGATCCTTCAGATGTAAGGAAATTTACGATATCAGGATCGTCGTTGAATATTCTCCAATTTGTGATGTTGACAGGAATAAAAGGTCTAAAGATTAATTCTATTGAGAATCTATCTGAACTAAAATCTTCCGAAGGAATGAGCTTAGAATCTACGTTAGCTAAAAGGTCAGCGCTTGAATTCTAGAGTCTGGGAATTGATGAAATATTGAATGCTATAAAATACTCAATCAGATCTTGAACTAAAGATTGATAGTGTTTTAAATGACCTGATAAGCAATGTATAGTATTCCGTACCTGTTTGACTACAATTTCAGAGTCTCCGAAGACTTGGAGGTACTTTATGTTTAACAAGATTGCTTTGTACAACCCTTGGACAAAAGCCTCATATTCTACTGTATTGTTGGTAGAATCAAATTCGAGCCTGCATGTTAACATGATTTTATCTCCTTTTGGACTAATTAGCATGCATCCTGCTCTTGCTCCTTCGTTAGATTTAGAACCATCAAAAAATAATTTCCAAAACAAAGATTTATTTACAGGTCTATCTAAAAAATTGATACATTTTGAACTATCAGTTTGAGAAATTTTTTTGACTTGGGACAAAATAAAATGTTCTAAATAAGGTGACGTATGAGCATTAAGATTGCCGAGAAAAGAATCCACTAAGTAATTGCCAACTATGCTACTGTTATATGCTACTGGTTCATTTTCCCCCTCTAATTCCATTACTATGTACTTCTGATGTAATTCTCGTTCAACTTTTATTTGATTTGGCTTACCATTGTAAGGCAGCCACATGTGCGACCAATCAATTACGAAGTATCCATGCAGTTTTTCTGACCAATCCCTGCTAAGAATTAAGCCATAAAATTCAAGGATATCAACGACTAAAATGTCAATAACTTGACATACCTTCGAGTTGGATGACAGCCTTACGGTTACTTGATTTAGTTCGCCAATGACTTCAACTTGAGATCGATCTAGCTGAACTATGCGAACAACAGATTTCTGTGGTGGAACGTTTAATTTGGTGCATATGGTTTTTGGTAAAATATTCTATGAGGGACCAGAATCCACTAAACAATTATGTACATTTTTGTTAGAAATTTCATAAGTAAGGAGAAACGGGGGAGTATGAGATCTAGATCTTCCTCCAATTAAAGCGATGTCATTTGGATCAACCTTGTTAGTCGTATTAGTTGGAGGTCTTCCCATGTTCTGGGAAGCTTGAGAAATTACAGCGGTAGGCAAAGGTGCAACTGGCACAACATGTAATTCTTTCAACATTATCTTTTGTTCATGCTTTAACTTGCTCAATTCGTAAAGAGTGATTTTTCCCTAGTCTTTTTCATGTCTTCTATAATATTGTACTCCATTTCATCCGAAACAATCAGCGTTTTAGATGGAGTTGATGAATCTGTTTGGACTGGGCTAGTTTGAGTCGCTTTAGATGTCGTTCTCTTTGTTGCGACTTTATCCTTTGTTGCAGAGCTTGCGCTCTTTGGTTTTGGGGTAGTTTGGGGAGGATCAAGCTGATTTCTACTTCATGTGTTAATTGGGAATACTTCTTGATCTTCTTCTTGTGGGAGGATGAAATCCCACATTCCTTGTAATTCTACAACTTCTTCATCATCGGTTTGCTCTTTAGTGGAAATTTCCTCTTTGTCTTCCTTGGATTCAGCACTTGTAATAGCATTGGGTGGCCTTTAATCCATTGACGGGCCTCCTTTAAAAGCTCTATAGGGCCTTTTTGAAGACGTTTCTGCTACTTGCTTTTTTATGTCGACCATTTCATTGGACATGGTCTTCAGAACTTTTTGCAATCCCTCCAAATCGAATGGATCTTTTGCTTGTTTCTTCTTGGACTTTTCATTGAAGGTGACCTTCTTAGATTTCCGTTCCTCTATCGTGGATTTCTTCTCTAGGGTTATTATACGTTTCTCTACTACTATGGCTTCTTTCATGTTTTCGGCTAGGGTTGTTTTATTAGCCCTGTCCACGAAGATTGATATGTTTGATGGTAAAGCAGTGATATACCATTCACATCGCACTTCTTCATTGGGTTGGGAAGCAGTAGGAATTTTGTTAGAATTTTATTGAAACGTGGATTGAAGTCTTTGATAAGCTCTCTAGATTTGGCCCTAAGGTTGGATAGGTCGTTGATTAACGTTGCCGTAGACCTTTCGTCACCAAACTTGGCTAGGAATTGGTCTTGGAAGATGTCCCAACTAGTAATAGATCCAGAGGGTAATGAGAAATACCACGATCCGGTTGTTCCTTGCAGAGTATAAGGAAACAGTCGAACAACAACATCTTCATTAGTAACCCCGTTGAGATTAATGGATAGCATAAAGTTGTTTATGTGCTCTTCTGCTAGCATGCCTTCATTGGGGTTGACCTTAGGCAACCATTTCTCAGGATGGGCTGGTATTTGAATCAAGGGTGCAAGAATTAAGACTACCCCTGGGCTATTCCATGGAGATTGGGCCATTGCTCAACTACTAACAGGGGGAAGTGCAGAAGATGATCCCTCTGGTTGGAAAGATGAGGATATTACGATCGCTGATGATTGAGGAGGAGTTGTAGGGGTTCCAGTAGGTGGATTGATAATGGTCTGAAGTGGAGGAGTGGATGGTTGACTTCGTGGTGAAGAGGCTGAGATGGATGATGTTGATGAAAGAGTTTGCGTTGTCGGACTCTTTAGGTGATTTCCTTGCTCTTTTCCTTTTGGGAAGAGGTAATTCGGTTGGTTGAACAACAAACTTTTCACTCTTTAATTTGGTGATGGGATGAGCAGGGTTATATTGCAAAGTCATGCTGCCTTGAGATTTATCAGATCTTTGAGGAGAAATGAAAAATCGCTAAAGTTTGTGAATCAGAGATTCGACTTCAAGAGGTTCAATAATAGATTGTTCTGAAATGTCAGGGTTTGTAGCAGCGGTTGATGCTTCAGCGACTTCTAACTCTGGATTTAAGTGAAATGGAGAAATCGGGGGAGATGGTGAGGGCGATTTACTCTCAGAATGGTATGTTGATTTATATTTACTTGCCATTCATATTTCAAGCCCTCCTTCTAGCGCCAAATATGTCGAAGGCCCCGAAAAATCGGGTCTACAACAAGGGGGATACCTGCCCGGTCTGAACCTTGCTTGGCAGCTCCTTATCCGTTTGGTATAGCAGGTCCAACTGGGGATATGGGACTAGTTTCCCAGTTCAGTGTGTGTGTGTGTGTGTGAAGGATGGGTATTTCTGCTCTAACTGGAATACTTCTATCCTAATTATAATCTAATTCTATGCTATTGTGTTCTAATAAATAGAAAAACATCAAAATTTATGCTAACCCGGGGTGTGATCTTTCTTCTATGCGATCTAAAAAGATTTCAAGCAATAATTGGTAATGAAGATAATTTAGCTATTATAAGAAAAGAATTCAATAAAGATGAACTATTTCGTATAAAAAGTTAGATGAAACAGTTGTGAAAACATATCGCATAAATGAGCTATTCATACACTAAGCATAAATAGATAGTTATCACTGTACAAAAGTGCCAAATGATAACTCAGGCATCCACACTATAATATGTAAACAACTAAAAACTGAACATCACTTTAACGCATAAGCAGAACTGGTTAAGAGATAAAAGTACCATTTATAACTAGTCCTACTCATGAGCTTCAAGTGACAATTGATTTATCTCTCCTTGATTTAACATCCACTAAAAGTACAGAAGTGCAACATTAGTAGCAGATGTGAGATACAAATACCAATAAACCTTGTTCCATTCATTCATCAAAACCTCCTCGGAGGGTGCAAAAGTGCATGTTCTGAGGAAAAATTTTTGATAAATTTTTGGACCCTTCTCTAAATGCTTGAGAAGGGTTTAAATACTACTAACTAAATAAATTATTTACAGAAATTCAGGATTCAATTTAAATGACCATGCTTTTTCTAAGCAAAACTATTTCTAAAATTAAATCTAATATCTAACTATTTCTAACTTTTCTCCTTAACGTCGCAAGCATTCAGTATTTGCCTGGGTAGAGTTGACTGACTGTCTTCCGCCTTTGGTTGAGTTAAGCAAACAGAATTGGCAAGAGCTGGCACTATCTTCAGCAAAATTGATGATATACTTGAGAGTCATCCAATGACTATGTGTCTTTACCATGTATGCCTGGTAATAATCCCATTTTAGCTTGGTTAACCCTTGGATTGCTTCTGCTTTTTCTTTAGCTTTCTGTTTCCAGTTTGATTCTATCGTTGCTTTCTTGCAATTTTCAGGGGCTTGCAGGTGACTGAGTAGTTAGAAGCCTTCCTTTTCGAGCAAGTTTTCTTAGCGATGCACGATTAGTGCTAAGCGCTAATCGCGCATCGGAAACTGCTTCCGTTCCTTGATTCGGGCTTCCCTGATGCGTTTTTTGCCTTTTGCGCCTTTTTCTCTTATCGGGTATAAAGCTCAAAATTTGTAAAAATAGTGATTCCATGAGCTCTTGACCCTGAGCATTAAACTGTCTATTTCTAGTGTCAGCATCGTTCAGTACCCATTCAGCCATGGCTGTATATGAGAGATCTGCGATGGATGCCTCAGAAGAGTTCTGCGGCTCTTTCTCTTCCTTAAGTAGATTAGGTGTGCCTTCCCAAATGGACATTGGAGTACTACCTTTCCTCCTCATAGTTTCCTGCATACTGCCTTGTACAGCGCTTTGTCCTTCGTTCCTGCAGTTTACAAATGAGGTGGAAGTAATGATAAAAATAATGACAAGAAAACTTTAAATGCCGAAGATATGCAAAAACATGCCACCTTACGTGAACTAGTTCTTCGAAAAACACAACACCATACTTCATTAACAATTGGAAACATCTCATTAATTCGCATTAAAGTGCATGACCAGTTCTTGGCCTAAAAAAAAGTTTTCTCGAATAATGAGCCAGAACCAACTGCGATGGAGAGGTCTTGCGATTTTGCTTTGCAGTATTGCAGATCGCTGCATCACATTACCGCAATCTCATCATGTTGTTCTATTGCAAGGTTACTTGGTCGCAATATTGCAATATCGCAAGATCGCAGATCGCTAAATCGTTATAATCATTATGTGTAATTTATGTGATTTTTGCGATGTACGATATGCGATATCACATATCAGCGATTTTAAAGTTTTTCAATGTGAGTGCTCATTAATGCATGTGATGCGATGACGTTTCGTGTCGCAATCTCGTGTTTTTTATCATTTTGGCTCATTAGAAGGTACCTTATCATTCTTTGTGCGATGCGATATCTCTTAAGGAGTGAATTTACTTTCTTCATCATCAAACTTAACCTTTTTAGATTCTTCAAAGGTATTTTCCTATGTCCATGATGTTGTAAGTTTCATCTAAAAGGAAATATAAACACTAATTGATTTTTTAAATTTTTTGACTAAGGGTCCCCACTTATTTAGTATTAGCAATAACACTTCATAAGGAGGGGGATTTTTGGTGGCCACAACACCTTCTTTGCTTGCTTGAGGGACATTTTTTTATATGGTTGTAGTTGTACGAATACCTAGTCACCTACATCGAAACTTCTTTCGCGGCAATGTTGATCTGCCTGTTGTTTCATTCTATTCTGCACCAATGTGAGGTTATCCTTTAAGAGTTGGAGAACTTGTTGTTGATGCTCGATGTGATGTTCCATTGCTTGAACCTTAGAATTTTCTCTTAAATATAATGTGATGGATGGTGGATGGTATCCATAAAGTTCCATAAATGGGGTCATTTTTTCTGCAGTATGGAAGGAAGTGTTATACCACCATTCAGCCGGAGGCAACCATTAGACCCATTGTGTTTGTTTATCAAATACAAGGCAATGAAGATATCCTTCCAAACATTTGTTTACTATCTCAGTTTTCCCATCAGATTGAGGATGATAATATGTGCTATGAGCTAACTGAGTATCGAGACAGGAAAATAATTCTGTCCAAAAATTTCTAGTGAAAATGGGATCTTTGTCGCTTACAATAATCTTTGGGTTTCCATGTAGCTTTTGAATTGTTTCCGTAAATGCAGTAGAAATTGTACTGGCTTTAAATGGATGTGATAATGCTCAAAAGTGTGCGTACTTGGTAATTATGTCAACTACCATCATGATGACACTCTTTCCTTTGGACTTGGGTAAACTTGTGAAAAAATCCATTGAAACCTCCTCCCAACATTGGCTTGGAATGGATAAAGGTTGTAATAGAACTAGAACTAGGGTCTTAATTGTTTTAACTTTATTTTGTTGGCAAACCAAACATTCTGCCACAAAATTTTGAATATCCAATTTAAGGCTATCCCAAAAAAAAATTCTTCTTAACCCTGTGGAAAGTTTTTAAAAATCCTGAGTGCCCTCCTAAGGGAGATGTGTGCAGTTCCATAAGAATATTTTGTTTGAGTTGGGAATTCTTACATAGGTATAAGTGATCTTTGTACCATAACGAATCATCTTTCCAGCTTAATGTATCAGATGTACTGGGATCTTATTGTAACTTTCGAATGAGTTCCCACACTTCTCCATCATTCTTACATTCCTCCCTTGCTTTGTTTATCCAATGTGTTTGGATCCTAGAAATGTCGCGCAACAATGCTTCCATATCCCCATCCTTTCATGAGAGTGCATCTGCCACAACATTTTTCTTCACTTTTCTATAGATGATTTCAAAGTCATAATCCAATATCTTTGTGACCCATTTTTGTTGCTCTTCAGAGGATAATCTTTGTTCTAAAATGTATATAAGACTATCATGATCCGTTTTTACCTTGAAGTTTCTTCCCATTAGGTGGGGTTACCCTTTCTTAAGTGAATGAAGTATTGCCAACATTTCCTTCTCATAAATAGCTTTGTGTAAATAATTTCACTTGATTTGATGACTTTCAAAAGAAATGAATATTTCATATTGCATTAAAGCAACACCAATCCCATTTCCTAAAGCATCAGATTCCATAATAAAGGTTTCTATGAAGTCTGGCATAGCTAAGACTGGTTCTTGGCACATTGCCTCTTTAAGATGTTCGAAGGCCTTTTTTTCTTTTGGAGTCCAAGAAAATGCATCTTTCTTCAATAATGTTGCTATAGGTGTTGCTATTGTCCCATAATTGTTAACAAACTTGCGATAATACCCTGTCAACCCAAGAAATCCTCATGGATGATTTATGGATGTGGGAATTTTCCATTCCTTAATGGCTTTAATTTTTCTAGGGTCTACCTTAACACCTTCATGAGATAAAATATGACCCAGATATTCCACCTCTTGTACTCCAAAGAAAAATTTGGAGCTTTTTTCATATAATTGTTTCTCCTCCAATAGTTTGAGCATATTGTCAACATGTTCAACATTATATTTCCGAGACTTGATGTAGATTAGTATATCATCAAAAAATACTAACCCAAATTTTCTAAGGAATGGTTTGAAAATGGATTCATCAAACCTTGAAATGTGGAAGGTGCATTGGTAAGGCCAAAGGCATGACCGAAAATTAGTAATGATCCTCATGAGTTATAAATGTTGTTTTTGGAATGTCTTCAATCTTCATTCTGATTTGACGATATCTCGAATGAAGATCCAACTTGGTGAAGTAAATTGATCCATGCAATTCATCCAATAATTCATCAATGACATGAATGGGAAATATATCTTTAATAGTGAGCTTGTTGAGCTCCCGATAATCCAGACACATGCACCATGATCCATCCTTCTTGTGCACCAATACTACTGGA